>JAPPVO010005855.1:0-40134 GCA_030407325.1 Camellia japonica | reverse complement strand
TGCTAGTTCTAAATCGTGGGTAGGATAGTTCTTTTCATGCGGCTTCAACTGACGAGATGCATACGCTATGACTTTGCCCTCTTGCATTAATACACAACCCAAACCCTTATGCGATGCATCACTATAGATGTGGAACTCTTCATTACCTGATCGGAGTACAAGAACTGGTGCTGTGACTAACCTCGTCTTCAACTCCTGGAAGGCTGATTCCCGATCTTCGGTCCATTCAAATGCTGCTCCCTTCTTGGTCAATTGCGTCAACGGAATTGCAGTCCTGGAGAAATCCTTCACAAACTTCCTGTAATAACCTGCCAAACCCAGAAAACTCCGAACCTCGGACACATTAGTCGGCCTCGGCCAATTCACAACAGCTTCAATTTTACTAGGATCAATCGAAATACTCTCTTCATTAATCGCATGACCCAAGAATAAAATAGTAGAAAGCCAAAACTCACACTTGTTAAATTTAGCATACAATTTCTGGTCTCTCAAAATCTGTAAGGCAAGTCTCAAATGATTCTCATGCTTAGCTTTACTCTTAGAATAGATCAATATATCGTCAATGAAGACAACCACAAACTCATCCAAATATGGTTTGAAGACTCTGTTCATTAAATCCATGAATGCGGCTAGGGCATTGGTCACTCCAAAAGGCATCACTAAAAATTCATAGTGGCCATATCTTGTCCGGAAAGCGGTCTTCTCAACATCCTCGGCCTTAACCTTAAGCTGATGGTAACCCGACCTGAGATGAATTTTGGAAAAGACTCGTGCTCCTTGTAACTGATCAAAAAAATCGTCTATCCTAGGTAATGGGTACTTGTTTTTAATGGTGACCTTATTAAGTTCTCTGTAATCGATGCAAAGACGAAGTGTGCCATCCTTTTTCTTAACAAATAAAACGGGTGCTCCCCATGGCGAAGTGCTCGGCCTAATAAACCCCTTATCCAACAATTCTTGTAGTTGCAGTTTCAATTCCCTAAGTTCAGCTGGGGCCATTCTATAGGGTGTTTTGGAGATCGGTTGTGTTCCCGATATGATATCAACAGTAAACTCTAATCCTTTATCAATTAAGTGGCCAGGCAAATCATTTGGAAAGACGTCGGTGAATTCATTGACAACTGGAATGTCGGCTAAACTAGTATTTCCATCCTGATCATTCAGTACGCTACACAAGAAACCTTGACATCCCTTCCGAATTAACTTATAGGCTCTGACAGACGAAATCAAATAAGGTGGGGGCACTACCCCTTTACCCTGAAATGTAACCTCGGCTAGGTTTGGGGGTTTCAGTGTGACACTCTTCGAAGCACAATTAATAGATGCATGATTCGCGACTAACCAATCCATTCCCAGTATGACATCGAAAAGAGTTATGTCCAAGGGCATCAAATCTACTAACAATTCAATATTCTCAATCTTAACAATGCATGCTCTATAAACGGATGCAGCAATCATAGATCTCCCAGATGGAGTAGACACAGATAATATATAATCAAGGGGTTCTAGTTCTCTATTAATCTTCTCGGCAAACTTAGCAGATATGAATGAATGCGTAGAACCCGAATCAATCAATACATATGCATCTTGAGAGCAAATTGGAAGTATACCTAACACTATTGTCTCAGCATTCTGAGTGTCTCCCGGTACCAGTGCAAAAACTCTGCCCTGCCTCATCTGCCCTTTTCCAACGTTGCCCTTCTGTACAGAGCCCGAGGCATCCTCATCCTTCTTGTCATCAGCAGTCCTTGCCTTAGGACAATCTCTCACATAGTGTCCCATTTCACCACATTCGTAACAAGCTCCAGACGCCCGACGACAAACTCCGAAATGTGACTTCCCACAACTCGAACACGTCGGCTTCGCACTACTTTCTTGTCTTGGGTAGGCTGGGCTGCCAACATTCGCTTTCTTCTTGGTAGTAAACTGTGTTCGGCGATTGTCAAAATTCTGCCTTTTCCTCTGGTTCTCTCCTGAACTCTGGTATCTGTTCAAGTTAGCTTCGGCCAGGATGGCTTTATCCAATACCCCGGCGTAAGTTGGCATGTTGTGCAAGTTAACCCGGTCTTGTATCGGTCCACTGAGCCCACTCTCGAACTTCCTAGCCTTCATGTACTCATTGTTGACCATGTAAGGTGCATACCTCGCCAACTCCGTAAAAGCGCGGTCGTACTCCGCCACTGTCTTGCTGCCTTGTGTCAAGGTCTGAAATTCAGTAGCCTTGTGGTTTCGGACACTAAGGGGAAAATGTTTGTTGTAGAACAACTCCAAGAATCGGGTCCAGGTCAAGTCCGGATTGCTTTCTCGAACCATCATCCACCATCTGCGGGCGTTGTCATCCAGTGTGAATGTTGCCAGTGCTACTTTCTGAGTGTCGGTGCTGGGAAAGATCTCGAACAATTTTTCCATTTCTAGAACCCATGCTTCGGCTTTCATCGGCTCTATGCCCCCTTGGAATCTCGGTGGCTTCATTTTCTTGAACTCCCTGATCAAAGCTATCGTGCCATCCCCATACAAGGCTGGCTGTGGAGAAACTTGCGGTACTGGAGGTGGTGGAGGCGGAACTACATTTCGGCCGTTGGTCTGCTCGGCCTGAGTCGATGTAGCACTAGTGTACTGCTGTCTTGTTTGCCTCGATTCGCGGGCCAAACCTTCAACTACCCTTTCCAGTCTGTCCATCCTGTCTTCGGGCTGATCTCTGCCAATTGGAGGTCTACCTCTCCTCATAATGCTATGAGTATGCAAAGTGTGACTTTTAACAAGTAAGCAAATAACCACGTAGGCAAGCAACAAACAAGCATACCAAGTTAATGCGCACATTGTTCAAATAGCAAGCAATATGATGCAATCTTAACATTCTTCTAAAGGAAATCCTATGCTCTTTAGGACTCGAAGTGTGTGAACAACGTACTACAAGGAACTTGTGCTCTGATACCATTCTGTCACGACCCCAACCCGCCCCTAGTAGGATGGTGCCGTGATGGCCAGTAATCCGTGATTACCGAAGGCCAACTTACAAAGATCACACACAATCAGAGTAAAGTATACATATGGGGCTCACAAATGCGGAAGCAATAAATCAAAATACAAGTGGTCCATAAGAGCCGTGCATAAATCAAATGGAATGACATACAAGATATAGCTTTACAAGCAGTCCGAAATAACAAAAATACAAGTTACATCTTGATCAAAAGGCTTCTCGAGCCGACATATACAAAATACAAGTCAAGAAGCATGATTTTCAAGATTGGCCGACGTAATTACAACACTGCCGACATGAACACAAAACAGGGCCGACGTAATCATGAATCCAAAACGAGCTGTACAAACACATCTGGGCGTCACCGCCGACCTGCTCATCACCTACATATATATAGAGAGGGTGAGCTTGGATACTCAGTGAATGGTACAAAGAATAAAGGTTTTGCATGAATATAGCCGAAGTCTTTTCAAAACAAAGCATGTCAAAACCATACAATATCAGCCGAGGTTCTTTCAAAGCAAAACACGTCAAACTCTAGCAAGTCAAGAGGTGAACCGTATTCATCTATCAAATCTTACAAGTCTCAAGGGATGCCTGCTAGCATCGGCAAAACACAGATTAGGCTTTCCGAACAATGATTCCACGCGGTAAACCGTCAGTGGCAAAACAAAGTCTGTATGATACATAGTCGATTGGTCAAAGGTACTGCAAAAGTTTATAGTCCTCCAGCACAAGGGACTTGTGTTACTTAAGCCCGTAGCTCTTTTTACCACGATGGTCTTGTGTTACTTAGGCACGTAGCCTGATTTAACACTACACCTTTCCAAGAGGAAGGACCGTATCCTTTTATACTTGGTACTGCGAAAGTTTAGAGTCCTCCAGCACAAGGGACTTTCATACATAGTACTCCGAAAGTTTAGAGTCCTCCAGCACAAGGGACTTTCATACATAGTACTCCGAAAGTTTAGAGTCCTCCAGCACAAGGGACTTTCCGAGATGACATCAAAACAAAGCTTACATTTGATACATCAAAATAAAGCTAAACATTCATGCTTAACAAATACTTTCATCAAAACAAAGCAAAGCAAGATTTATCAAAACGGTATAACATAACTTTATTAGAAATACCACTCACATAGTCCTTCTCGGGTGTAGGCTCAAGGCAAAGATCAAGGTCCTACAATCACACGGAAAATACATTCTCAAAACAAACTTTACATGCATGCAATGATCTCGGCGTTTTTACCAGATCCAAGTCAATAACAAGGCAAAACATGCTGGGGTTTAGACGCTATCTATTCGTCTCATGAAGACACACTGGGTACCAACCAGGCCTTTGTCGAGGTGTGGTCCGAAGGCCACATTCAAAAGCAAAGTCGGGAAAACCTGGGTTTCCCTTTGAAGAACATAAAGAACAAGATTATCAAGAACATCAAGAACATGCATGCTAAAAACATAACTCATTTTATTCCAAAAACTGAGATTTCGTGTCATGAGTTCAAAAACATGGACCTGGGTACCCTTTCAAGAAGATTATGCAAGAACAAACACAAAACATGGTTCTTGTTCCAAACTTTCGGATCAAAACGAGACTTTTCTTCAAAAACTCAAGAACACCATTTTCATTTCAAGAACCAACTTTAAACCAATGCATGGCGTGCAAAACAAAATCAATCATGCAATGTAGCTTGACAGCCAATAAGATTAACTAGAGAAGAGCACGAATCTAACCTCAAAACTCAAATCTAACGGTTCGATCCTCGAAGATCAAGCTCGGAACTCACTCTCTCGCTCTAAAACTCCCTCCTTCTTCCTCTAGAGCTTCTCTCTCTAAAGACCAAGATTTGAGACAAAATGATTTGGTTCTAGGTCTGCCGGCTGTCTTAACACACAGCTCGGACACGTGGCACTACCGGGTTGGTTCAGTTCAAAAGGTGACTGATTGATAAGACAAGTCTCTGACAAAGCGTATACAACTAGCCAAAGGACAGGCACATCGGCAATCAAAGACATCGGCTAAAGACAAAGCTCGGCAATAGGGTATCAAACACATCGGCTAGGGAGGACGACGCTCGACTAAGCTGTGCTACACCTTGGCCTGGGTGTGCCACACCTCGGTCTGGGTCATACCTGCCCAAGGACAAAGATCACAAGTACAAAACATCTCGGCCTAGATGATACACTCCTCGGCCTTGGTTCCGAAAACCTCGGCCCAGATAGTGACATCTCGGCAAACATGCCCGGGGTGAAGATGGAGGTCAACCATACGATTCCAAAATAAATTCTAAGTACAAAGGTTCAAAGGTGAACTAAGCTCAAGATGACCTCGGCTACACACCAAGCAAGGAACAAAAATCGAGCAAGCAATACTTCAAACAAAACAAGGCAAAACGAGATAGCAAGGTTTGCAACATCATAAGACAAGATCATGCAGATATGTATGCAAGCATGGTCAAGCCAGAATGAGGGTTGTTACATAAATGCTAGTAAAATCGTTGCTAAAACTAATTTTTTGTGACGATTTTTTATATATGTTGCTAAAAATTGACAATTAGTGACTTTTTTTGTGACGATTTTTATAAGTTGTCGTTAAAACTTACAATTAGTGATATTTTTCTGTGACGAATTTTTTTAAACTGTCGCTGAAAGTTGAAAATTAAGAAAAAAAATTTGACTTTTTTTTAAAATTGTCGTGAAAACTTATAATTAGTGATCTTTTTTGTGACCCAATTCTAAAACTGTCATTGAAAATTAATAATTAATAACATTTTTTAATTTGATTTGACACCATAAAGAAGTTGTCACGCCCCACTTTTTATTACTCGAAGTCATTACCAAGTTCATTAACTTAATTCAATTTCAGAGATAACATGCGGAAATAAACTCAAATGTTCAACTAGAAAGAATGAACAAAAGCTCTCTCTTTTGAATGTCAATTAAATACAACATGAGCATTCTAAATAAGTTGCCCTCAGGCTTACAACAATAAATAATCAAATGAAGGGTGCAACCCTTTTTCATATATGGCATTCCGCCTACAACAAGTGGCCCCGTGGCCAACAAATAAGAAGATCCAAATCTTGTAGCACATCCTGCTAAACACCTGAAAAAGATTCAACAACGTGGGATGAACTTATAGTTCAGTAGGGGTCTCAACATGATCCTCAACAATAACAACTTACAGATAGCTATGATCATGAATGCTCATTCTCATACTAGAATAGTAATGTGACAGTTTATACAAAATATTATATATATATATATATGTATGAACTTTTCCCGAAAACAGCCATTTCATTCGACGCTAAACGATTCATCTTTCCTTTCCTTTCATTAACCCCCCATTCCTACTCTTTCTTACTTAAACAATTACGTAGGAAATAAATTCACTAAGACCACTACTCTCTTCCATTTTCCCAAACATACAACAGACGTATCTTTTTAAAAAAAGACATATTTTTAAAATATACGATTCCCTTCACTTCCCGAAAGACAAAGATGACATTTTGGTTCCTTTCCGAGACAACCATATCTATACATGCAACCCTAAATAAGAAGGGAGCTAACAAATCATCAACATGTACAAAACCAACAATTGAAGCAACTCAGCCTTCCAAAACTGTAACCAACCAAGTCCATGATATTTTCAGATACAGTGAAACATCAACAACAAACTTTGCTCTACTAGCTATGCGCGTAGTAAGCCAAAGATACCCCTTTCACAACAACAACAAACTTTGCTCTACTAGCTATGTGCGTAATAAGCCAAAGATACCCCTTTCACAACAACTTGCCAGTTTACCAGGCGCTAGCTGGATGGGTGTGGTGCCATATATTGTTAGCGCAGTCAGTTCTCCAGGCGCTAGCTGGAAGGTCACGGTACCTCTGATTTTAAGCGCGGGGTATAACTCCAACAACCACAGCACAACAGGGCATAACCAACATGTATAACACATATACATACACAACAAGATACGAACAATGTGTTAAAATGTATGAACACATAACTATCTCCTCCCGAGCAAATATACATATATAATGTATCTCAGCACTTCATCACATACAATGTTCAATCAACAATGGTATAATGTAGACACGACAATTCAACACAACCGTGTCATCCTCCGCCGATGACCAAGGACCAAACTCTAGATGCATGTATATTGTACATCTATTAACAAACTCAATTATCATGAGATCACAAACTTGTCAACAATACTAACATGGTAGTATAAGATATAACAACCCAATTTTCATAAAACAAATTCCACTTCCTTTTATTTTCACAAAACCAACTCCATCCCTTTTGTTTTCGCAAAACCAATTTCAAAGACAATAAAGCCATAGCCCATTTTAACTCACTACATTCATTTCAAGCCATTCCAAAATTAATTATGCAAATTAAGTCATAACCTTAAGTTAGAGTTTTCCTCCCTCTTTCTCAATGTTGATCAAAAGACTCAATTATCAACAACAAATAACAATGGCCTCATTTAAGACCCAAAATATATAAGTATTTGCCCAAAGACCAAAACCCCTCTATTAATTTATTTAGTCAAATAAAATTAGGGTTTCCTCTCCCTTCAACAACAACGTGCGAATCAACACCCCAATTAGCCCAAACCACAACTGACAATAATAAACCCAAATCCAACAACCAACCCAAGGTTCAACTTCATGATTTTCAACAAATCCAACATGATATAATTTTTATGCAATACAAAAAAAACTACCACATGTCTATCTATACCCGAAGTATTGAAAAGAAACAAGGAAATCCTACCTCAAATGTAGAACCCAAGGAGAAGAAGAGCAAAACTCGGAGGTGCTCCAAATCCAAAATTTCTCGGATCAAAACGATGCCCTCGACGATCAACGCACTTTTTGTAAAGGCCAAAGGTGAGGAACTAACTCCTACTAGATCAATCCCTAGAGAGAAGGGAAGGGTTTAGAGAGAGAAGCTCTCCAATGGTGTTTTCTAAAAGTAAGAGAGAGAAGAGGATGGGAAATAGTGATTCAAAAAGCTGAAACTCAGTGCCCTAAACCAGTCGCCCCGCTCGAGCGTTGAAACCCCCGCTCGAGCGTCACTCACAGACCCTCGTTCGAGCGGCCAAACCCCCGCTCGAGCGGCGGATGCACGCTCCCAGAACTTTTGCAGAACCAGGTCCCCGCTCGAGCGTCCAACTCCCCGCTCGAGCAGACAAGAACAACAAAGGCCCGCTCGAGCGTCAAAAGCGCCGCTCGAGCGGAGAGGCTAAAATCTAGGCAAAATTCTAAGCTTCAAAACACAACCAACGTAAACCCAACTTGCCCAACACAATCCAAAACTCTAAAACAAAGAGTAAGGGATAGAAATGAGGGTAAGACAACAACAAATCTACGGAACCGATTCCGGATTACAGCTAAACAACAAAGGGAAAACCGGGATCGCTATAGAAATATTAAACAAAAAAACTAAAACATAGAGTAAATTATCTAATGGGTCCTAATAATTCTCATCAAACTTTATCGAAAATAAACACTAGTAAAATCGTTGCTAAAACTAATTTTTTGTGACGATTTTTTATATATGTTGCTAAAAATTGACAATTAGTGACTTTTTTTGTGACGATTTTAATAAGTTGTCGTTAAAACTTACAATTAGTGATATTTTTCTGTGACGAATTTTTTTAAACTGTCGCTGAAAGTTGAAAATTAATAAAAAAAAATTGACGTTTTTTTAAAATTGTCGTTAAAACTTATAATTAGTGATATTTTTTGTGACACAATTTTTAAACTGTCATTGAAAATTAATAATTAATAACATTTTTTAATTTGATTTGACACCATAAACAAATATTAAAGCCAAGTTTGACATCTACTAAATAATACAAAAAGTCAAAAAATCACTATCTTATTTAAGTCACATCATCTTATTTAAATCACATCACCTCTCTAACACATCACATAAAACCTAATCCAAACCCAACCCATATAAGTCAATAAGTCAAAAAGTGTACTTTTTTAAAAACAACCAAACCAACCCTAAGTAAAAAAGCTAAAACTTAGAGTAAATTATTAATGGGTCCAAATAATTCTCATCAAAATTATTTAAAATAAATGCTAGTAAACTCATTGCTAAAACTAATTTTGTGACGATTTTTTATATATGTTGCTAAAAATTGACAATTAGTGACTTTTTTTGTGACGATTTTTATAAGTTGTCGTTAAAACATACAATTAGTGATATTTTTCAGTGACGAATTTTTTTAAACTGTCGCTGGAAGTTGAAAATTAATAAAAAAAATTTGACTTTCGTTTAAAATTGTCGTTAAGACTTATAATTAGTGATAGTTTTTGTGACACAATTTTTAAACAGTCATTGAAAATTAATAATTAATAACATTTTTTAATTTGATTTGACACCATAAACAAATATTAAATAAAAAAGCTAAAACATAGAGTAAATTATTAATGGGTCCTAATAATTCTCATCAAACTTTATTGAAAATAAATGCTAGTAAAATCGTTGCTAAAACTAATTTTTTGTGACGATTTTTTATATATGTTGCTAAAAATTGACAATTAGTGACTTTTTTTGTGACGATTTTTATAAGTTGTTGTTAAAACTTACAATTAGAGATATTTTTCTGTGACGAATTTTTTTAAACTGTCGCTGAAAGTTGAAAATTAATAAAAAAAAAATTGACATTTTTTTTAAATTGTCGTTAAAACTTATAATTAATGATATATTTTGTGACACAATTTTTAAATTGTCATTAAAAATTAATAATTAATAACAGTTTTTAATTTGATTTGACACCATAAACAAATATTAAATAAAAAAGCTAAAACATAGAGTAAATTATTAACGGGTCCTAATAATTCTCATCAAACTTTATTGAAAATAAATGCTAGTAAAATCATTGCTAAAACTAATTTTTTGTGACGATTTTTTATATATGTTGCTAAAAATTGACAATTAGTGACTTTTTTTGTGACGATTTTTATAAGTTGTCGTTAAAACTTACAATTAGTGATATTTTTCCGTTACAATTTTTTTAAACTGTCGTTGAAAGTTGAAAATTCTTTAAAAAAATTTGCCTTTTTTTTAAAATTGTCGTTAAAACTTATTATTAGTAATATTTTTTGTGACACAATTTTCAAACTATCATTGAAAATTAATAATTAATAACAATTTTTAATTCGATTTGACACCATAGACAAATATTAAATAAAAAAGCCAAAACATAGAGTAAATTATTAATGGGTCCTAATAATTCTCATCAAACTTCATTGAAAATAAATTCTAGTAAAATCATTGCTAAAACTAATTTTTTGTGAAGATTTTTTATATATGTTGCTAAAAATTGACAATTAGTGACTTTTTTTGTGACGATTTTTATAAGTTGTCGTTAAAACTTACAATTAGTGATATTTTTCTGTGACGAATTTTTTTAAACTGTCGCTGAAAGTTGAAAATTAATAAAAAAAAATTTGACTATTTTTCTTAAATTGTCGTTAAAACTTATAATTAATGATATTTTTTGTGACACAATTTTTAAACTGTCATTGAAAATTAGTAATTAATAACAGTTTTTAATTTGATTTGACACCATAAAGAAATATTAAACAAAAAAGCTAAAACATAGAGTAAATCATTAATGGGTCCTAATAAATTCTCATCAGACTTTATTGAAAATAAATGCTAGTAAAATCATTGCTAAAACTAATTTTTTAGCACGATTTTTTATATATGTTGCTAAAAATTGACAATTAGTGACTTTTTTTGTGACGATTTTTATAAGTTGTCGTTAAAACTAACAATTAGTGATATTTTTCTGTGACGAATTTTTTTAAACTGTCGCTGAAAGTTGAAAATTAATAAAAAAAAAATTTCTTTTTTTTTAAAATTGACGTTAAAACTTATAATTCGTGATATTTTTTGTTCCACAATTTTTAAACTGTCATTGAAAATTAATAATTAATAACATTTTTTAATTTGATTTGACACCATAAACAAATATTAAAGAAAAAAGCTAAAACAAAGAGTAAATTATTAATGGGTTCTAATAATTCTCATCAAAGTTTGTTGAAAATAAATGCTAGTAAAATCAATGGTAAAACTAATTTTTTGTGACGATTTTTTATATATGTTGCTAAAAATTGACAATTAGTGACTTTTTTTGTGACGATTTTTATAAGTTGTCGTTAAAACTTACAATTAGTGATATATTTTGGTGACAAATTTTTTTAAATTGTCGCTGAAAGTTGAAAATTAATAAAAAAAAAATTTGACTTTTTTTTAAAATTGTCGTTAAAACTTATAATTAGTGATATTTTTTGTGACACAAATTTTAAAATGTCATTGAAAATTAATAATTAATAACATTTTTTAATTTGATTTGACTCCATAAACAAATATTAAACAAAAAAGCTAAAACATAGAGTAAATTATTAATGGGTCCTAATAATTCTCATCAAACTTTATTGAAAATAAATGCTAGTAAAATCGTTGCTAAAACAAATTTTTTGTGACGATTTTTTATATATGTTGCTAAAAATTGACAATTAGTGACTTTTTTTGTGACGATTTTTATAAGTTGTCGTTAAAACTTCCAATTAGTGATATTTTTCTGTGACGAATTTTTTTAAACTGTCGTTGAAAGTTGAAAATTAATAAAATAAAATTGACTTTTTTTTAAAATTGTCGTTAAAACTTATAATTAGTGATATTTTTTGTGACACAATTTTTAAACTGTCATTGAAAATTAATAATTAATAACAGTTTTTAATTTGATTTGACACCATAAACAAATATTGAACAAAAAAGCTAAAACATAGAGTAAATAATTAATGGGTCCTAATAATTCTCATCAAACTTCATTGAAAATAAATGCTAGTAAAATCGTTGCTAAAACTAAATTTTTGTGACGATTTTTTATATTTGTTGCTAAAAATTGACAATTAGTGACTTTTTTTGTGACGATTTTAATAAGTTGTCGTTAAAACTTACAATTAGTGATATTTTTCCGTGACGAATTTTTTTAAACTGTCGATGAAAGTTGAAAATTAATAAAAAAAATTTGACGTTTTTTTAAAATTATCGTTAAAACTTATAATTAGTGATATTTTTTGTGACACAATTTTTAACTGTCATTGAAAATTAATAATTAATAACATTTTTTAATTTGATTTGACACCATAAACAAATATTCAACCAAAAAGCTAAAACATAGAGTAAATTATTAATGGGTCCTACTAATTCTCATCAAACTTTATTGAAAATAAATGCTTGTAAAATCATTGCTAAAACTAATTTTTTGTGACGATGTTTTATATATGTTGGTAAAAATTGACAATTAGTGACTTTTTTTGTGACGATTTTTATAAGTTGTCGTTAAAACTTACAATTAGTGATATTTTTCTGTGTCAAATTTTTTCAAAATGTTGCTGAAAGTTGAAAATTAATAAAAAAAATTTAACTTTTTTTTTAAATTGTCGTTAAAACTTATAATTAGTGATATTTTTTGTGACACAATTTTTAAACTGTCATTGAAAATTAGTAATTAATAACAGTTTTTAATTTGATTTGACACCATAAAGAAATATTAAACAAAAAAGCTAAAACATTGAGTAAATCATTAATGGGTCCTAATAATTCTCATCAGACTTTATTGAAAATAAATGCTAGTAAAATCATTGCTAAAACTAATTTTTTAGCACGATTTTTTATATATGTTGCTAAAAATTGACAATTAGTGACTTTTTTTGTGACGATTTTTTAAGTTGTCGTTAAAACTAACAATTAGTGATATTTTTCTGTGACGAATTTTTTTAAACTGTCGCTGAAAGTTGAAAATTAATAAAAAAAAAATTTCTTTTTTTTTAAAATTGACGTTAAAACTTATAATTCGTGATATTTTTTGTTCCACAATTTTTAAATTGTCATTGAAAATTAATAATTAATAACATTTTTTAATTTGATTTGACACCATAAACAAATATTAAAGAAAAAAGCTAAAACAAGGAGTAAATTATTAATGGGTCCTAATAATTCTCATCAAAGTTTGTTGAAAATAAATGCTAGTAAAATCAATGGTAAAACTAATTTTTTGTGACGATTTTTTATATATGTTGCTAAAAATTGACAATTAGTGACTTTTTTTGTGACGATTTTTATAAGTTGTCGTTAAAACTTACAATTAGTGATATTTTTCTGTGACGAATTTTTTTAAACTGTCGCTGAAAGTCGAAAATTAATAAAAAAAATTTGACTTTTTTTTAAAATTATCGTTAAAACTTATAATTAGTGATATTTTTTGTGACACAATTTTTACACTGTCATTGAAAATTAATAATTAATAACAGTTTTTAATTTGTTTTAACAACATAAAGAAATATTAAACAAAAAAGCTAAAACATAGAGTAAATTATTAATGGGTCCTAATAATTCTCATCAAACTTTATTAAAATAAATGCTAGTAAAATCATTGCTAAAACTAATTTTTTGTGGCGATTTTTTATATATGTTGCTAAAAATTGACAATTAGTGACTTTTTTTATGACGATTTTTATAAGTTGTCGTTAAAACTTACAATTAGTGATATTTTTCTGTTTCAAATTTTTTGAAACTGTCACTAAATGTTGAAAATTAATAAAAAAAATTTGACTTTTTTTTAAAATTGTCGTTAAAACATAATTAGTGATATTTTTGTGACAGAATTTTTAAACTGTCATTGAAAATTAATAATTAATAACAGTTTTTAATTTGATTTGACAACATAAACAAATATTAAATAAAAAAGCTAAAAATAGAGTAAATTGTTAATGGGTCCTAATAATTCTCATCAAACTTTATTGAAAATAAATGCTAGTAAAATCATTGCTAAAACGAATTTTTTGTGACGATTTTTTATATATGTTGCTAAAAATAGCCAATTAGTGACTTTTTTTGTGACGATTTTTATAAGTTGTCGTTAAAACTTACAATTAGTGATATTTTTCTGTGACAAATTTTTTTACCCTGTCGCTGAAAGTTGAAAATTAATAAAAAAAATTTGACTTTTTTTTAAAATTGTCGTTAAAACTTTTATTAGTGATATTTTTTGTGACACAATTTTTAAACTGTGATTGAAAATTAATAATTAATAACAGTTTATAATATGATTTGACACCATAAACAAATATTAAATAAAAAAGCTAAAACATAGAGTAAATTATTAATGGGTCCTAATAATTCTAATCAAACTTCATTGAAAATAAATGCTAGTTAAATCATTGCTAAAACTAATTTTTTGTGACGATTTTTTATATATGTTCCTAAAAATTGAAAATTAGTTACTTTTTTTGTGACGATTTTTATAAGTTGTCGCTAAAAGTTACAATTAGAGATATTTTTCTGTGACAAATTTTTTTAAACTGTCGCTGAAAGTTGAAAATTAATAAAAAAAAATTGACATTTTTTTTAACTTGTCGTTAAAACTTATAATTAATGATATTTTTTGTGACACAATTTTTAAACTGTCATTAAAAATTAATAATTAATAACAGTTTTTAATTTTATTTGACACCATTAACAAATATTAAATAAAAAAGCTAAAACATAGAGTAAATTATTAACGGGTCCTAATAATTCTCATGAAACTTTATTGAAAATAAATGCTAGTAAAATCATTGCTAAAACTAATTTTTTGTGACGATTTTTTATATATGTTGCTAAAAATTGCCAATTAGTGACTTTTTTTGTGACGATTTTTATAAGTTGTCGTTAAAACTTACAATTAGTGATATTTTTCTGTGTCAAATTTTTTTTAACTGTCACTGAAAGTTGAAAATTAATAAAAAAAATTTGTCTTTTTTTTAAAATTGTCGTTAAAACTTATAATTAGTGATATTTTTTGTGACACAATTTTTAAACTGTCATTGAAAATTAATGATTAATAACAGTTTTTCATTTGATTTGACACCATAAACAAATATTAAATAAAAAAGCTAAAACATAGAGTAAATTATTAATGGATCCTAATAATTCTCATCAAACTTTATTGAAAATAAATGCTAGTAAAATCATTGCTAAAACGAATTTTTTGTGACGATTTTTTATGTATGTTGCTAAAAATAGGCAATTAGTGACTTTTTTTGTGACGATTTTTATAAGTTGTTGTTAAAACTTACAATTAGTGATATTTTTCTGTGACAAATTTTTTTAAACTATCGCTGAAAGTTGAAAATTAATAAAAAAAATTTGACTTTTTTTTAAATTTGTCGTTAAAACTTATAATTAGTGATATTTTTTGTGACACAATTTTTAAACTGTGATTGAAAATTAATAATTAATAACAGTTTATAATATGATTTGACACCATAAACAAATATTAAATAAAAAAGCTAAAACATAGAGTAAATTATTAATGGGTCCTAATAATTCTCATCAAACTTCATTGAAAATAAATGCTAGTAAAATCATTGCTAAAACTAATTTTTTGTGACGATTTTTTATATATGTTGCTAAAAATTGACAATTAGTGACTTTTTTTGTGACGATTTTTATAAGTTGTCGTTAAAACTTACAATTAGTGATATTTTTCTGTAACGAATTTTTTTAACTGTCTCTGAAAGTTGAAAATTAATAAAAAAAAATTGACATTTTTTTTAAATTGTCGTTAAAACTTATAATTAATGATATTTTTTGGGACACAATTTTTAAACTGTCATTAAAAATTAATAATTAATAACAGTTTTTAATTTGATTTGACACCATAAACAAATATTAAATAAAAAAGCTAAAACATAGAGTAAATTATTAACGGGCCTAATAATTCTCATCAAACTTTATTGAAAATAAATGTTAGTAAAATCATTGCTAAAACTAATTTTTTGTGACGATTTTTTATATATGTTGCTAAAAATTGCCAATTAGTGACTTTTTTTGTGACGATTTTTATAAATTGTCGTTAAAACTTACAATTAGTGATATTTTTCTGTGTCAAATTTTTTTTAACTGTCTCTGAAAGTTGAAAATTAATAAAAAAAAATTGTCTTTTTTTTAAAATTGTCGTTAAAACTTATAATTAGTAATATTTTTTGTGACACAATTTTTAAACTGTCATTGAAAATTAATGATTAATAACAGTTTTTAATTTGATTTGACACCATAAACAAATATTAAATAAAAAAGCTAAAACATAGAGTAAATTATTAATGTGTCCTAATAGTTCTCATCAAACTTTATTGAAAATAAATGCTTTTGAAATCATTGATAAAACTAATTTTTTGTGAAGATTTTTTATATATGTTGCTAAAAATTGACAATTAGTGACTTTTTTTGTGACGATTTTTATAAGTTGTCGTTAAAACTTACAATTAGTAATATTTTTCTGTGACGAATTTTTTTAAACTGTCGCTGAAAGTTGAAAATTAATAAAAAAAAAAATTACTTTTTTTTTAAAATTGTCGTTAAAACTTATAATTAGTGATATTTTTTGTGACACAATTTTGAACTATCATTGAAAATTAATAATTAATAACATTTTTTACTTTGATTTGACACCATAAAGAAATATTAAACAAAAAAGCTAAGACATAGAGTAAATTATTAATGGGTCCTAATAATTCTCATCAAACTTTATTGAAAATAAATGCTAGGAAAATCGTTGCTAAAACTAATTTTTTGTGACGATTTTAATACGTTGTCGTTAAAACTTATAATTAGTGATATTTTTCTGTGACGAATTTTTTTAAACTGTCGCTGAAAGTTGAAAATTAATAAAAAAAAATTGATGTTTTTTTAAAGTTGTCGTTAAAACTTATAATTAGTAATATTTTTTGTGACACAATTTTTAAACTGTCATTGAAAATTAATAATTAATAACATTTTTTAATTTGATTTGACACCATAAACAAATATTAAGTAAAAAAGCTAAAACATAGAGTAAATTATTAATGGGTCCTAATAATTCTCATCAAACTTTATTGAAAATAAATGCTAGTAAAATCATTGCTAAAACTAATTTTTTGTGACGATTTTTTATATATGTTGCTAAAAATTGACAATTAGTGACTTTTTTTGTGTAACGCCCTCAAAAAAAATAACATTAAACCCATTAATTTAGACATGCAGTGATATAAGAGACAAACATCATTCTATTCCACAGAGTAATTCTTTACAAGAAGCATTACATGTTAACAACAGAATCAAATGCCCTATGGGCTTACTGCTTTCCAAGCTAACGCTTGGTTACAAAGAAGAGAGTACTAACTCAAACACACATTAAGCCCTTTGCTTGAAATTGCATGTAATACAACAAAAGATAACCAAAACCACAAACGTCTGCCTGCCTCTGGCCTCCCAAGTGATGTCCTTGGAGGTGGCATGCTTCATGTACCTGAAAATGGTGTCCCATATAGGGTGAGCCACAGCCCAGTAGAAATACACTAAACCAACTATGAACAATGACTAAAAGATTAGCAGTTAATAGATGGTCAACATTTATACATTCATTTACATCTTATTACAATTCCATGACAATCAAGTCTATGTTACAATTCACTTTCCATTTCTTATTCAACATTGAGTTTGAGAACTAGGCTCAGTACTCTGGCCAAAACCTTCGATGAGATTATAGTTCATCACTAGAACACTTTCGAAATCCAAGGTGGATACAAATTTTGGTGTTGTATCGACAACATATAAACCACTTCCATGCTTCATAAATGATATACATTTTAGTGCTATATCAAATCAAACAAACATCTCAATAGATAAGCATATGAGCTATATCACTACTACCGCAGATAAGCATATGAGCTATATCAATACTTCAATAGATAAGCATATGAGCTATATCAACACTTCAATAGATAAGCATGTGAGCTATACCAACACTTCAATGGGAGAGCATATGAGCTGCATCCCTGGGTCCATCCCCCATCTTCCCTTAACCATTAACCGATTTAGAGGTACATCCCCCATCTTCCCCTAAACCGTGGAGTACATCCCCCATCTCCTCCCATACACAAGCGATGCATATAAACACAGAATCATATACGCAATCAATCAACACATAAAGTTAATGTATTCCATTAACTATCTACACATAACGCACATAAACACATTGGTCATATGCACAATCTATCAATACATGAAGTTAATGTATTCTATCAACCGTCATACTCTATGATACATCCAATTGATTAGTTTTAGTTTGCCTAATCATCATGCATTGTCTACAACAATCAATACTACCCTCTGCTTAAGGTTAAGGCCGAGGATGTTGAGAAGACCGCTTTCCGGACAAGATATGGCCACTATGAATTTTTAGTGATGCCTTTTGGAGTGACCAATGCCCCAGCTGCATTCATGGATTTAATGAACAAAGTCTTCAAACCATATTTGGATGAGTTTGTGGTTGTCTTCATTGACGATATATTGATCTATTCTAAGAGTAAAGCTGAGCATGAGAATCATTTGAGACTTGCCTTACAGATTTTGAGAGACCAGAAATTGTATGCTAAATTTAACAAGTGTGAGTTTTGGCTTTCTACTATTTCATTCTTGGGTCATGTGATTAATGAAGAGGGTATTTCGGTTGATCCTAGTAAAATTGAAGCTGTTGTGAATTGGCCGAGGCCGACTAATGTGTCCGAGGTTCGGAGTTTTCTAGGTTTGGCAGGTTATTAAAGGAAGTTTGTGAAGGATTTCTCCAGGACTGCAATTCCGTTGACGCAATTGACCAAGAAGGGAGCAGCGTTTGAATGGACCGAAGATCGGGAATCAGCCTTCCAGGAGTTGAAGACGAGGTTAGTCACAGCACCAGTTCTTGTACTCCCATCAGGTAATGAAGAGTTCCACATCTATAGTGATGCATCGCATAAGGGTTTGGGTTGTGTATTAATGCAAGAGGGCAAAGTCATAGCGTATGCATCTCGTCAGTTGAAGCCGCATGAAAAGAACTATCCTACCCACGATTTAGAACTAGCAGCCGTAGTATTTGCTTTGAAGATTTGGCGTCACTACTTGTATGGAGCCTCTTGTCAGATTTTTACAGATCATAAGAGCCTAAAGTACCTGTTCACTCAGAAGGAATTGAATATGAGGCAGAGAAGATGGCTCGAGTTGTTGAAGGACTATGATATGCAAATCCGATATCACCCCGGTAAAGCTAACACTGTGGCCGACGCTTTGAGCAGAAAGGTAACTGGAAGTTTGGCATGTCTAACCGTGATTTCAGCAGAACCGACTATTGTTGAGGAAGTAAAGGCAAGACAGATGGAGGATGAATTCTTCAGGAAGGTAGCCGATGAGATAATTGCTAAGCCGAGACCAGGGTACACCATTGAAAACCAAGTGCTCAAGTTTGAAGGAAGGTTATGTGTGGCCGACATCCCAGAGTTGAAGAAGAGAATTTTGCAGGAAGCTCATAGTTCTAAGTTTGCCATTCATCCAGGGAACACTAAGATGTATCAAGACGTGAAGCAGACATTTTGGTGGCCGAATATGAAAGGAGAAATAGCGGAATTCGTATCTCAGTGTTTGCATTGTCAACAAGTGAAAGCAGAGCATCAAAGGCCAGCAGGACTTCTCCAACCCTTGCCGATTCCGGAGTGGAAATGGGAACACATCTCCATGGATTTTGTGATTGGTTTGCCGAAGACACAAAAAGGTATGGATTCGATTTGGGTTGTTGTCGACAGATTGACTAAGTCAGCACACTTCTTACCTGTTAAGACTACCTTCAACGCCGATCAACTCGCCTCGTTGTATGTGAACGAGATCATTAGACTTCATGGAGTGCCGATGTCAATTGTGTCAGATCGAGATCCGAAGTTTGTTTCCAGATTTTGGCAGAGTCTACAGAGGGCTTTTGGAGCCGAACTGAGATTTAGTACAGCTTTTCACCCACAGACAGATGGGCAAACAGAGAGGACTATTCAGACAGTTGAAGATATGCTTAGGCTATGTGTTTTGGACTTCCAAGGAAGTTGGGGAGTGCATTTACCCTTAGTGGAATTCGCTTACAACAATAGTTATCAAGCTAGCATTGGCATGGCGCCGTATGAAGCTTTGTACGGAAGAAAGTGTAGGTCGCCGACATGTTGGACCGAAGTTGGAGATAGAGCTCTGCTTGGTCCCGAATTAATTCAAGTAACAACAGAGAAGATTAAACTTATTCAACAGAGGATTAAGACTGCCCAAAGCCGACAAAAGAGCTACGCCGACCAGAGAAGGAATGAGTTAGAATTTGAAGTTGGGGATCATGTATTCCTGAAAGTTTCACCAATGAAAGGAGTTTCCAGATTTGGGAAGAAAGGTAAGTTAGCACCTCGTTATATTGGGCCATTTCAAATTCTTGAAAAGGTTAACCACGTCGCCTACAGACTTGCTTTGCCACCCGAATTGAGCCTAGTCCATAATGTGTTTCATGTGTCGATGTTAAGAAAGTATGTTCGGGACCCATTGCATGTGATTGACCATTCTGGAATTGAAGTTAATGAGAATTTAGGCTATGATGAGAAGCCGATGTGTGTTATCGATAGACAAGTCAAGCAGTTGAGAAACAAGTCGATACCGATGGTAAAAGTCGAATGGAAAGAGCATTACGGCAAGGATGCCACATGGGAAATGGAAGAAGAAATGAGAACTCGACATCCAGAATTATTCTTGGAGCAAGGTAATCTAAGTTTGGGGACCAAACTTCTTTAAGGGGGGTAGGATGTAACAACCCTCATTCTGGCTTGACCATGCTTGCATACATATCTGCATGATCTTGTCTTGTGATGTTGCAAACCTTGCTATCTCGTTTTGCCTTGTTTTGTTTGAAGTATTGCTTGCTCGATTTTTGTTCCTTGCTTGGTGTGTAGCCGAGGTCATCTTGAGCTTAGTTCACCTTTGAACCTTTGTACTTAGAATTTATTTTGGAACCGTATGGTTGACCTCCATCTTCACCCCGGGCATGTTTGCCGAGATGTCACTATCTGGGCCGAGGTTTTTGGAACCAAGGCCGAGGAGTGTATCATCTAGGCGAGATGTTTTGTACTTGTGATCTTTGTCCTTGGGCAGGTATGACCCAGACCGAGGTGTGGCACACCCAGGCCAAGGTGTAGCACAGCTTAGTCGAGCGTCGTCCTCCCTAGCCGATGTGTTTGATACCCTATTGCCGAGCTTTGTCTTTAGCCGATGTCTTTGATTGCCGATGTGCCTGTCCTTTGGCTAGTTGTATACGCTTTGTCAGAGACTTGTCTTATCAATCAGTCACCTTTTGAACTGAACCAACCCGGTAGTGCCACGTGTCCGAGCTGTGTGTTAAGACAGCCGGCAGACCTAGAACCAAATCATTTTGTCTCAAATCTTGGTCTTTAGAGAGAGAAGCTCTAGAGGAAGAAGGAGGGAGTTTTAGAGCGAGAGAGTGAGTTCCGAGCTTGATCTTCGAGGATCGAACCGTTAGATTTGAGTTTTGAGGTTAGATTCGTGCTCTACTCTAGTTAATCTTATTGGCTGTCAAGCTACATTGCATGATTGATTTTGTTTTGCACGCCATGCATTGGTTTAAAGTTGGTTCTTGAAATGAAAATGGTGTTCTTGAGTTTTTGAAGAAAAGTCTCGTTTTGGTCTGAAAGTTTGGAACAAGAACCATGTTTTGTGTTTGTTCTTGCATAATCTTCTTGAAAGGGTACCCAGGTCCATGTTTTTGAACTCATGACACGAAATCTCAGTTTTTGGAATAAAATGAGTTATGTTTTTAGCATGCATGTGTAGACGTCCCCGAACGCCCCGGGAGGGTTAAGTCCCGTTCTGTTCATATTGGGGTCACTACAATTCAAGGACTCAAATGTCACGGTTCTTAATCCTGAACCAAAGAGTCCAAATCCGGCAAATCGTTTTGAGAAAACTGATTTTTGAAAGAAGTGCCAAACATGGACTGCTTTGCCATATAACAGAGTCGCCACCTAAATATTTTTAAAATGGGAAATTTAGGAAACCCTGACTCGGTGCCAAAGGCCACGTGTCCGTCATCACCAAAGTTGCCTCAGCTCGGGAACTTGGGTACGATTGGGGAAGGTCACTTCGTGAGCACCCCCGCTCGCCCGGTCAAAGACCGGCCTCTACTAACCATGATATCTGATTTTGAAAACATTGTATGCTCTTATTCCGGTTATTAGCCTAGGTTTACTATGTGATGCTCGCAGCAAATAAGTATAGACTGGGCCGTCTGAATTGGAACAAAACACTTCATGTTTGTTTGTTTGAAAATGGTTTGATGGTGCTACCCGCAGGTAGGCTAAGACGCGGATTTGCCACCCTCAGGTGGGCTTAGAAAACATGATTTTGCCACTATCTAGTGGGCTTAAAACAAACAGTCAATGATTCGTCCAGTCCAAGCAACTCAACCTCCACCCACAGGCATTCAAGGCAGTTATATCACATAAGTATATAGCCTCATGGTAAGCATGCTATTCATGGCAGCACTCACACGCATGCAAGGATGCTAAAGCATAAAACTCACCGAGTACTCCAAGCCAAAAACAGAAACTTATTAGAAATCATGCATGATCCTAATTTATGCTGAATTGCCTAATGCAACACATGCAAAGATGCAAACTATAGCAGGCTCGGCTGTCCTAAATATGGCATATGAAATGCTACAACTAACACATATTCAATTCGGAATTGAAATACAAATGCAGTTTGTATGATGCGCCGAGCCCGGTGCGTGCAAAACAGATGAATGATGCAAACATGCTGTCATACTGTATGCTAATTGAAATATGCCCTATATCTAACCATCGTAAGCGGGTAAATAAAAGGGAGAAAGAAATGGGGGTTGGAAGACATACATCACACTCACCCACACTTATTACAGTTTTTGCCCTCGCGCAGAGGGTCCGAATAAATATACAGTCCGAAATAAACAGAATATTACAGATTTCTAATAAATTAACAAATTAATGCTAAGAAAGCTGTAAACTGGCTTGCAAGCCAGGGGCTGCCTCGCTTCTGATGAATGATGTATACTGGGCTGCCTTGCGCAGAAATCCACTGGGATGCCCAATTTAGCCTCTGTTCGCAGTGTTTCTCGAAATGCGTGCCAGACTCTGAAAAGTTGCTGATTCTCCATATATGTTGCAACAGAGAGCAGGAAAAGGGCATAGCAATGTATTTCACAGATATATGCATGCCTCGATTCTCGTGCCACCAATCACGCATATCGATGCATGGTGGCCGAGGGACCGGATTGCACAACTCAATATAAGGTGCAATGCAGATGAATGCTACAACAAAACCTAACTCCATCATGGGTAATCCGGAGTGTCGGTGACTTGGGAATTGAGACCCGTTCCGTCACTCGGAGTACGAAACGTGCCTCGTTTCCCGTGTCCGGGCTAACTCCTATCCCGAACACAATGCGATATGCATGATATGTATGAAATGCAGCTAATATGCAATCCTAGCATGCACAATGCTATAGAAATGAGATGCCTCGAAATGCGTGCCAGACGGGCACGCCAACCGAGGAAATGATCCTAAGGCATAAAATGGCATACGCAATGCAATTGGACTTACACTAACATGAGTGAGCCTCAGCCACACTCACATAAGAGGCCGTCGGATAAAAAAGAAGTGCCTCGAAATGCGTGCCCACGGGCGCGCAAACCGAGGTGATGCATACAGAATGCAAAATGTCATGGAAGTGATATGTAATGAGGTTAAAATGAGATGTCTCGAAGTGCGTGCCCGCGGGCACGCAAACCGAGAAAATGGCATACGGAATGCAATGATGCGAAATGGCATACGGCATGCAGAATGGACTTATACCAACGTGAGAGGACCTCAGCCACTCTCACACGGGAGGCCGTCGGATAAAAACGAAGTGCCTCGAAATGCGCGCACACGGGCGCGCAAACCGAGGCAATGCATTAAAGCATGAAATGGCATGAAAATGCAGATTGGGCTTACACTAACATGAGAGGGCCTCAGCCGCACTCACATAAGATGCCGAGAGACAAAAATGAAGTGCCTCGAAATGCGTGCCCACAGGCGCGCAAACCGAGGCGATGGATAAAGGCATGAAAATGCAAATTGGGCTTACACTAACATGAGAGGGCCTCAGCCACACTCACATAAGATGCCGTCGGATGAAAACAGAGGTGCCTCGAAATGCGTGCCCGCGGGCACGCAAACCGAGGCATGGCCCGAAGGCATGAAATAGCACGGGAAATGATATGCAAGCATGCAAACCAAATTTCAGCACCTAAATGAAAGGGAAAACAGCCCCGAAATGATGCGAAATGACAACCAATGCATGAAATCATCCCGAAATGTGATTTTAAGTACCCGAAATGGCCTATAGCCATATTAAACATGCACAACATGATCATGACATGCAAACCAGTAGCAAGGCAGCCCCAAATATGGCATTTTTTCAGTACAAAGCAAGGCAAAAAAAAAAAAAACCACAAGTATGGCAAACTTAGCATGCAAAAACGGGGAAAAAGAGGGGAATTACAAAGCAAGTAGTATATAAAATGCTCAAACCAGAAAAATCAGTTCTACAAAATTAAAGAGGGACCAAAAACATGCACATTTACAGTAGATTAGATCCTCCAATTCAGTATGTAGATATGCTTAAAATAGCATGCAAAAATGAGCCAATAAAGGGCTACAACATGAGGTACCATAAGCAATCACCAAACAACTTTTAACCCTTAACAAAACATGAAGAATGAGTCATTTCAAGACACTTTCTAAGCCTGATGAAGGCTCAAATCAGAAGCTAAGCAAGCCTAACAAAGCATGCAATTTTACGGAAAAAATTGAGGGTACAACATGAAGTACCAAAAGCATGCATCAAACAACTTTGGACCCTTAACAAAACTTGACAAGAAGGCCAAAATAAGGATATTTTCAGGCCTGATGATGGCTCAAAACAGGAGCTAAGTAAGCTCAAAAAGGGATTCAAGATGGGGCCAAAGAGAGGTATAAAGAGAGGTACAACATGGAGGCCTCAAAACAATTTGATCCCTTCTACAATGTTGTAGAGGGACCTAAAATAAACTCAACCTCAGTTAATGGCATGCTCAAAATCAGATCATAAACAGGCCAAAGAAACCATGCAATTTTACGGTAATTTGAAGGAAATACAAAGCAGGTGCATGATAGAGAGGCCAAACAGGGTTGAGCCCTTCTTAAATGTTGAATAGAGGCTCAAAATAAGCCCATTCACAGTTTATGTCATGCTCTAAAACAGATCACACATAATCCAAACAAAGCATGCAATTTAATGGCATAAAGAGTGATATTGAAGCAAGTGTGCCATAGAGGGCTCAAACAGGGTTGAGCCCTTCTACAATGTTGTAGAGGGGCTCAAAATAAGCACAAATCTAGAAGGGGTCAGAGCCCAAAACAGAGAGCAAGTAAGGTAGAAAATTGATGCAAAAAAGTGCAAGAAAAGGGGAATTGGTGACTTACCCTTGAAGACAAGTCTTTCTTTGCTTCTTGGCTTGACTTTGTTGCTTCTTAGCCTTTGAAAGAGCTCTCTTTGCTGCTGGAATGGAGGTGGTGATTGTGGTGCTTAGGTTTGATGAAGAGAGGGGCTAGACACTTGGAGAGTTTTTGAGTTTTTTGGCTATGGAAATGAAGGCTTTGGAAGAGGAAGTCTTAAGGTCAATTGTTCTAACCTTAGAGAAGAAGGAGGACATCCCCTTAAAAGGACCAAAAGGGGGTGTAAAAGGGAGGGAAATGCATACAAGCCTTCCTTCCCAAAATATCCCCCGGAGGCTAGGATATTTTGGAAATACAGCTGGACAGCTGTAAAGGGTTGAAAAGTAGGAAGCAGGCCGGCCACCCCCTTTTCTTGAAGATGGCCGGCCGGCCACCCCACTGGTCGGCCAGCCACTCCTCATGGCCGGCCGGCCATGGCCAAAAATGGAACAAAAAGTTAATGGCCGGCCACCACACCTTGGTGTCCTCCTAGGTGCGTAGAACAAGGCCCCATGGTTGGAATTTGGCAACTGTGAAACAGGAGTCACAACAATTCACTTGAAGGAGAAGCTCAAAAATGAAACAAACAATTACTGGCCGGCCATCCCTTTTTAGGGTCCTCCCATGTGCCCTCATCACAAATATGTAGCTTTGGTTGGAAGAAAATGGGCCTAGGGTGTTCAACATTAGCCCGGAAGTGAGCAAAACGGGCGTCGGAAGAGCAGAAAAGGTTATCTGGGATAATTGCTGGCCTCCCACCCTCCAGTGATCTTCCTGGGGCTAAAACAGAGGTACCTGCCAAAATTGAACAAAAACTAATGCGAAATGAATGCTCGGGGGCCAAACCGCGAGGTTCGGGGCCCGAAAACCGGCTGTAAGCACCGAAAGTGGCATTCAGCCACGAAGTGGGTATCTGAGACCCCAGTGTGCCTCGTTATGATAAAACAGAGGTACATGCCAAGAACCGGAGGAATCGGAGACGGTTGGGCGGTCCCGAACCGAGGCACACGGCCTGACGGCTCCGAAAACCGGGAACCGGACTCCGAAACGGGCAAAATGGCCTACGGCCACGAAAAGTAGCGCACGGCCACCGAGAGATAGTCTACAGGACCACTCCCTTCCCTCAGGAAAGAAAACAGAGAAAACCGAGTCTGGTTCGCAAACCGAGACAAGGCACAGAAGAGAGTTCGGAAGTCCGGAGGCAGGACGCACGGCCGCGACTCTGAGACTTCTGAACGAGCACGATATGCAACACCACCGAGCGCTCAATCGGTGACGTCTGAGTCTTAAGGTCGGTCAAAAATGGGGTGTCTACAGCATGTTCTTGATGTTCTTGATAATCTTGTTCTTTATGTTCTTCAAAGGGAAACCCAGGTTTTCCCGACTTTGCTTTGAATGTGGCCTTCGGACCACACCTCGACAAAGGCCTGGTTGGTACCCAGTGTGTCTTCATGAGACGAATAGACAGCGTCTAAACCCCAGCATGTTTTGCCTTGTTATTGACTTGGATCTGGTAAAAACGCCGAGATCATTGCATGCATGTAAAGTTTGTTTTGAGAATGTATTTGCTGTGTGATTGTAGGACCTTGATCTTTGCCTTGAGCCTACACCCGAGAAGGACTATGTGAGTGGTATTTCTAATAAAGCTATGTTATACCATTTTGATAAATCTTGCTTTGCTTTGTTTTGATGAAAGTATTTGTTAAGCATGAATGTTTAGCTTTATTTTGATGTATCAAGTGTAAGCTTTGTTTTGATGTCATCTCGGAAAGTCCCTTGTGCTGGAGGACTCTAAACTTTCGCAGTACTATGTATGAAAGTCCCTTGTGCTGGAGGACTCTAAACTTTCGCAGTACCAAGTATAAAAGGATACGGTCCTTCCTCTTGGAAAGGTGTAGTGTTAAATCAGGCTACGGGCCTAAGTAACACAAGACCATCGTGTTAAAAAGAGCTACGGGCTTAAGTAACACAAGTCCCTTGTGCTGGAGGACTATAAACTTTTGCAGTACCTTTGACCAATCGACTATGTATCATACAGACTTTGTTTTGCCACTGACGGTTTACCGCGTGGAATCATTGTTCAGAAAGCCTAATCTGTGTTTTGCCGATGCTAGCAGGCATCCCTTGAGACTTGTAAGATTTGATAGATGAATACGGTTCACCTCTTGACTTGCTAGAGTTTGACTTGTTTTGCTTTGAAAGAACCTCGGCTGATATTGTATGGTTTTGACATGCTTTGTTTTGAAAAGACTTCGGCTATATTCATGCAAAACCTTTATTATTTGTACCATTCACTGAGTATCCAAGCTCACCCTCTCTATATATATGTAGGTGATGAGCAGGTCGGCGGTGACGCCTAGATGTGTTTGTACAGCTCGTTTTGGATTCATGATTACGTCGGCCCTGTTTTGTGTTCATGTCGGCAGTGTTGTAATTACGTCGGCCAATCTTGAAAATCATGCTTCTTGACTTGTATTTTGTATATGTCGGCTCGAGAAGCCTTTGATCAAGATGTAACTTGTATTTTTGTTATTTCGGACTGCTTGTAAAGCTATATCTTGTATGTCATTCCATTTGATTTATGCACGGCTCTTATGGACCACTTGTATTTTGATTTATTGCTTCCGCATTTGTGAGCCCCATATGTATACTTTACTCTGATTGTGTGTGATCTTTGTAAGTTGGCCTTCGATAATCACGGATTACTGGCCATCACGGCACCATCCTACTAGGGGCGGGTTGGGGTCGTGACAATTTATTTCCAATAAAGTTTGATGAGAATTATTAGGACCCATTAATAATTTACTCTATGTTTTAGCTTTTTGGTTTAATATTTGTTTACGGTGTCAAATCAAATTAAAAACTGTTATTAATTATTAATTTTCAATCACAGTTTAAAAATTGTGTCACAAAAAATATCACTAATTATAAGTTTTAACGACAATTTTTAAAAAAAGTCAAATTTTTTTTATTAATTTTCAACTTTCAGCGACAGTTTAAAAAAATTCGTCACAGAAAAATATCTCTAATTGTAAGTTTTAACGACAACTTATAAAAATCGTCACAAAAAAAGTCACTAATTGTCAATTTTTAGCAACATATATAAAAAATCGTCACAAAAAATTAGTTTTAGCAACGATTTTACTAGCATTTATTTTTAATAAAGTTTGATGAGAATTATTAGGACCCATTAATAATTTACTCTATGTTTTAGCTTTTTTGTTTAATATTTCTTTATGGTGTCAAATCAAATTAAAAAATGTGATTAATTATTAATTTTCAATGACAATTTAAAAATTGTGTCACAAAAAATATCACTAATTATAAGTTTTAACGACAATTTTTAAAAAAAAAAGTCAAATTTTTTTTATTAATTTTCAACTTTCAGCGACAGTTTAAAAAAATTCGTCGCAGAAAAATATCACTAATTGTAAGTTTTAACAACAACTTATAAAAATTGTCACAAAAAAAGTCACTAATTGTCAATTTTTAGCAATATATATAAAAAATCGTCACAAAAAATTAGTTTTAGCAATGATTTTACTAGCATTGATTTTCAATAAAGTTTGATGGGAATTATTAGGGCCCATTATGTCACGCCCTCAAAATTAAACCCATAATATATAATATTAACATGCATCGATATAAGAAAACAAAGTATTATTTCATTCATCAGAGTAATCTTATGAAAAGACATTACATGTAATAACGAAAGTAAATGCCCTACGGGCTTACATCTTTCCAAGCCAACACTTGGACACAAAAGAATGAGTACTAACTCATTTACACATTAAGCCCTAGGCTTGAGTTTACATGTAACATCAAAATAAAAGAAAATAAACAACTAATCTAAACAGAGTCTTCAACTCCAAATCCGTCCAAGCTAAGTCCTTGGAGGTAGCATATCACCTGAACCTGAAAATGATGTTCCCGTATAGGGTGAGCCACAGCCCAATAGAAATATACTAAACCAAATATAAGCATTGAATAAAGTAATTGCATTCGATAGATGGTTAACCAAGATAATCAATTACATCATTACACAGTCTCATGACACTAATGTCTATGACACGTTTCACTTTCCATTATTATTAATATGGCTCAGAACCTGGCCAAACTATAACAGTGAGACTACATCTCACATTAACATTAACAATATTTCCAAATCAATGGGGATATCAAATCATGTTAAACATTTCTTATATCGTAATGGATACACATGTTGGTGTTGTATCAACCTCAACCAAAATTCACTTCCATACTTCCCAATTAATACACATTTTAGTGATGTATCAATAACATGTAAACAAACACTTCCATAAATCAATAAGCACACATATTAGTGGTGCTAATGGAGTCCATCCCCTATCTCCTCCCAAACAATATCCGGTTTAGGAGTCCATCCCCTATCTCCTCCCAAACCGTGGAGTACATCCCCTATCTCCTCCCAACAATATGCATATACAATGTATTAAACACTTGCCATATACAATACTCAATCAATACACGTATTGTCTGTATTAATTCAACAGTCAAAATCAATGACTTAACCAATGTGATTAGTTTCAGTTTTCCCTAATCCACATGTAATGTCTACAACAATCACGACTATCCTCCACCGATAGCCCAAAACAATTATCTCTAAACAAGAAATAAATATTACAACAAATATAAACTCAACAATAACATGGGTGTGTTATTAAACTATCCAACTACACCATTTAAGCTTATAATTTCCCAATTCCATGAATTCAATTAAATTCCCCAAATTAATTATACGAATTAATTTATTACAACAACTAGGGTTTTTCCCAAAATTACCGAACAACCCCAACATATCAAAATACCCAAAACTTAGAACAACACCTATAATATGGAGTAGGAAATCCCTACCTCGAAGCGAAGAACTCAAATGGAGAAGATGGCGAAAACCCAATGTGCTCCAAATCCAAGATTGTTCAGATTAAAGTGAAGCCCTCGACCCACTCTATCTTTTTAACAAGGGACCTAGGGTAGAAATACACTCTAAGTAGATCAAACCTAAGAGAGAAGGTGTGTAGAGGGAGAGAAAACACGGACCTAGGGTTCTGGAATAAAAAAGAGGATGAAAAAGTGTTTTAAAAACCGCTACTGCCTATTTAAATAAAACAGGCTCGCTCGAGCGAGCTCGAGCGAAGACTTGGTCGCTCGAGCGACCAAACACAGAAAACACTTGCTCGAGCCAAGAATGTCTCGCTCGAGCCAACAACCTAGAAGCTCGCTCGAGCGAAGAAAAGCTCGCTCGAGCCAACAACTCAAACCCTCAGGTCTGCAACCCGACGCACGCTCGAGTGACGGAACTCTCGCTCGAGCGAAGAACAAACCAGCTCGCTCGCGCGAAGAAGATCTCGCTCGATCCAAGAAACACAGCTCTCAGGTCTATACTAGACGCAATCGCTCGCTCGAGCGAAGATACCCTGGCTCGAGCCACCAGACACAAAATACTATTCTCGCTCGAGCGACCAAACCATCGCTCGAGCGCAGGACCAAAAACAAAAGCTCGCTCGAGCGAACAACTCCTCGCTCGAGCGAAGGTCCAAAATTCTGGACAGCAACACTTGATTTCCGAACCCAACCAACCTGTAACAAACCTGCCCAACACATCCTATAACTCCAAAAAGAGAAGATAAAGGACGACAACAACAATGAAACAATGATAGGATCAACGGAACCTAAGTCCGGATACAACAACCAAATGGGAAAAGACCGGGGTCGCTATACATTAATAATTTACTCTATGTTTTAGCTTTTTTATTTAATATTTGTTTATGGTGTCAAATCAAATTAAAAACTGTTATTAATTATTAATTTTCAATGACAGTTTAAAAATTGTGTCACAAAAAATATCACTAATTATAAGTTTTAACGAAAATTTTAAAAAAAAAGTCAAATTTTTTTTATTAATTTTCAACTTTCATTTAAAAAATCGTCACAAAAAATTAGTTTTAGCAATGATTTTACTAGCATTTATTTTCAATAAAATTTGATGAGAATTATTAGGACCCATTAATAATTTACTCTATGTTTTAGCTTTTTGGTTTAATATTTATGGTGTCAAATCAAATTAAAAAATGTTATTAATTATTAATTTTCAATGACAGTTTAAAAATTGTGTCACAAAAAATATCACTAATTATAAGTTTTAACGACAATTTTAAAAAAAAAAGTCAAATTTTTTTTATTAATTTCAACTTTCAGCGACAGTTTAAAAAAATGTCACAGAAAAATATCACTAATTGTAAGTTTTAACGACAACTTATTAAAATCGTCACAAAAAAGTCACTAATTGTCAATTTTAGCAACATATATAAAAAATCGTCACAAAAAATTAGTTTTAGCAACGATTTTACAAGCATTTATTTTAAATAAAGTTTGATGAGAATTATTAGGAACCATTAATAATTTACTCTATTTAGCTTTTTGGTTTAATATTTGTTTATGGTGTCAAATCAAATTAAAAACTTTTATTAATTATGAATTTTCAATGACAGTTTAAAAATTGTGTCACAAAAAATATCACTAATCCTAAGTTTTAACGACAATTTTAAAAAAAAGTCAAATTTTTTTTTAATTAATTTTCAACTTTCAAGGACTGTTTAAAAAAATTCGTCACAGAAAAATATCACTAATTGTAAGTTTTAACGACAACTTATAAAAATCGTCACAAAAAAAGTCACTAATTTTCAATTTTTAGCAACACATATAAAAAAACGTCCCAAGAAATTAGTTTTAGCAATAATTTTACTAGCATTTATTTTCAATAAAGTTTGATGAGAACTGTTAGGACCCATTAATAATTTAGTCTACGTTTTAGCTTTTTGGTTTAATATTTATTTATGGTGTCAAATCAAATAAAAAAACTGTTATTAATTATTAATTTTCAATGACAGTTTAAAAATTATGTCACAAAAAATATCACTAATTATAAGTTTTAACGACAATTTTAAAAAAATGTCAATTTTTTTTTAATAATTTTCAACTTTCAGCGACAGTTAAAAAAATTCGTCACAGAAAAATATCACTAATTGTAAGTTTTAACGACAACTTATTAAAATCGTCACAAAAAAAGTCACTAATTGTCAATTTTTAGCAACATATATAGAAAATCGTCACAAAAAATTAGTTTTAGCAACGATTTTACTAGCATTTATTTTCAATAAAGTTTGATGAGAATTATTAGGACCCATTAATAATTTACTCTATGTGTTTAGCTTTTTTGTTTAATATTTCTTTATGGTGTGAAATCAAATTAAAAAATGTTATTAATTATTAATTTTCAATGACAGTTCAAAAATTGTGTCACACAAAATATCACTAATTATAAGTTTTAACGACAATTTTAAAAAAAAAAGTCAAATTTTTTTTTTATTAATTTTCTACTTTCAGCGACAGTTTAAAAAAATTAGTCACAGAAAAATATCCCTAATTGTAAGTTTTAACGACAACTTATAAAAATCGTCACAAAAAAAGTCACTAATTGTCAATTTTAGCAACACATATAAAAAATCGTCACAAAATTAGTTTTTGCAACGATTTTACAAGCATTTATTTTCAATAAAGTTTGATGAGAATTATTAGGACCCATTAATAATTTACTCTATGTTTGTCACGACCCCAAACCGCCCCTAGTAGGATGGTGCCGTGATGGCCAGTAATCCGTGATTACCGAAGGCCAACTTACAAAGATCACACACAATCAAAGTATAATATACATATGGGGCTCACAAATGCGGAAGCAATAAATTAAAATACAAGTAATCCATAAGAGCCGTGCATAAGTCAAATGGAATGACATACAAGATATAGCTTTACAACCAGTTCGAAATAACAAAAAATACAAGTTACATCTTGATCAAAAGGCTTCTCGAGCCGACATGTACAAAATACAAAGAATACAAGTCAAGAAGCATGATTTTCAAGATTGGCCGACGTAATTACAACATTGCCGACATGAATACAAAACTAGGCCGACATAATCATGAATCCAAAACAAGCTGTGCAAAACACATCTAGGCGTCGCCGCCATCCTGCTCATCACCTACATATATATAGAGAGGGTGAGCTTGGATACTCAGTGAATGGTACCAATAATAAAGGTTTTGCATGAATATAGCCGAAGTCTTTTCAAAACAAAACATGCCAAAACCATTCGAATATTAGCCGAGATTCTTTCAAAGCAAAACACATCAAAACCTTATCAAATCAAGAGATGAACCGTATTCGTCTATCAAGTCTTACAAGTCTCGAGGGATGCTTACTGGCATCGGCAAGAATACAAATCAAGCTTTCCGAACAAATAGATCCACGCGGTAAACCGTCAGTGGCAAAACAAGGACTGCACGATCCGTAATCGATTAGTCAAAGGTACTGCGAAAGTTTATAGTCCTCCAGCACAAGGGACTTGTGTTACTTAAGCCCGTAGCTCTTTTTAATACGATGGTCTTGTGTTACTTAGGCCTGTAGCCTGCTTTAACACTAAATCTTTCCGAGAAAGGGACTGTATCCTTTTATACTTGTACTGCGAAAGTTTAGAGTCCTCCAGCACAAGGGACTTTTAAAAGGTGACATCAACCAACACTTATACTTGATACATCAAAATAGAGCTAACCATTCATGCTTAACAAATACTTTCATCAAAACAAAGCAAAACAAGATTTATCAAAACAGTATAACATAGCTTTATTAGAAAACACTCACAATAGTTCTTCTCGGGTGTAGGCTCAAAGCAAAGATCAAGTTCCTACAATCACATGGCAAATACATTCTCAAAACAAGCTTTACATGCATGCAATGATCCCGGCATTCTTACCAGATCCAAGTCAAAACAGAGCAAAACATGCGGGGTTTAAACACTGTTTTTCGTCTCACGAAAACACACTGGGTACCAACCAGGCCTTTGCCGAGGTCCCACACCTCCTTGCCGAGGTGTGGTCCCGATGGCCACATTCAAAGCGAATCGGGAAAAACCTGGGTTTCCCCCATGAAGAATGCAAAGAACAAGATTATCAAGAACATCAAGAACATGCATGCCAAAATCATAACTCGTTTATTCCAAAAACTGAGGTTTCATGCTATGAGTTCAAAAACATGGACCTGGGTACCCATACAAGAAGATCATGCAAGAACAAACACAAAACACGGTTCTAGTTCCAAACTTTTCGGATCAAAACGAGGCTTTTCATCAAAACTCAAGAACACCATTTTCCCTTCAAGAACCAACTTCACATCAATGCATGGTGTGCAAAACGAAATCAATCATGCAATGTGGCTTGACAGCCAATAAGATTAACTGGAGTAGAGCAAGAATCTAACCTCAAAACTCAAATCTAACGGTTCGATCCTCGAAGATCAAGCTCGGAACTCTACTCTCTCACTCTAAAACTCCCTCCTTCTTCCTCTAGAGCTTCTCTCTCTAAAGACAAAGATTTGAGACAAAATGATTTGTTCTAGTCTGCCGGCTGTCTTAACACACAGCTCAGACACGTGGTACTATCGGGTGGTTCAACTCAAAAAGTGACTGGTTGATAAGACAACTATGACAAAGTGTATACAACAAGCTAAATGGCAAGACACATCGGCAAGTAATGATATCGGCTAAAGTCAAAGCTCGGCAACAGGGTAACAAAACATCGGCTAGGGAGGACGACCCTTGACTAAGCTGTGCTACACCTTGGCCTGGGTGTGCCACACCTCGGTCTAAGCCATGCCTGCCCAAGAACAAAGATCATCAAGTGCCAAAACATCTCGGCCTAGATGATGCACTCCTCGGCCTTGGTTCCGAACACCTCGGCCCAGATAGTGACATCTCGGCAAACATGCCCGGGGTGAAGATGGAGGTCACCAAGTGTTCCAAAAATAATTCTAAGTACAAAGGTTCAAAGGTGAACTAAGCTCAAGACGACCTCGGCTACACACCAAGCAAAGAACAAAATCATGCAAGCAATACTTCCAACAAAGCAAGACAAAACAAGATAAACCAGATTTGCAACATCATAAGACAAGATCATACAGGTATGTATGCAAGCATGTTAAGCCAGAATGAGGGTTGTTACATCCTACCCCCCTTAAGAAGTTTGGTCCCCAAACTTAGATTACCTTGCTCCAAGAATAATTCTGGATGTCGAGTTCTCATTTCCTCTTCCATTTCCCATGTGGCATCCTTGCCGTAATGCTCTTTCCATTCGATCTTTACCATCGGTATCGACTTGTTTCTCAACTGCTTGACTTGTCTATCGATAATACACATCGGCTTCTCGTCATAGCCTAAATTCTCATTAACTTCAATCCTAGAATAGTCAATCACATGCAATGGATCCCGAACATACTTTCTTAACATCGACACATAAACACATTATGACTAGGCTTAATTCGGGTGGCAAAGCAAGTCTGTAGGCAACGTGGTTAACCTTGTCAAGAATTTCAAATGCCCAATATAATGAGGTGATAACTTACCTTTCTTCCCAAATCTGGAAACTCCTTTCATTGGTGAAACCTTCAGGAATACATGATCCCCAACTTCGAATTCTAATTCATTCCTTCTCTGGTCGCGTAGCTCTTTTGTCGGCTCTGGGCAGTCTTAATCCTCTGTTGAATAAGTTTAATCTTCTCTGTTGTTACTTGAATCAATTCGGGACCAAGCAGAGCTCTGTCTCCAACTTCGGTCCAACATATCGGCGACCTACACTTTCTTCCGTACAAAGCTTCATACGGCGCCATGCCAATGCTAGCTTGATAACTGTTGTTGTAAGCGAATTCCACTAAGGGTAAATGCACTCCCCAACTCCCTTGGAAGTCCAAAACACATTGCCTAAGCATATCTTCAAGCGTCTGAATAGTCCTCTCTGTTTGCCCATCCGTCCGTGGGTGAAAAGCTGTACTAAATCTCAGTTCGGCTCCAAAAGCCCTCTGTAAACTCTGCCAAAATCTGGAAACAAACTTCGGATCTCGGTTTGACACAATTGACATCGGCACTCCATGAAGTCTAATAATCTCGTTCACATACAACAAGGCAAGTTGATCGGTGTTGAAGGTAGTCTCAACAGGTAAAAAGTGTGCTGACTTAGTTAATCTGTCAACAACAACCCAAATCGAATCCATACCTTTCTGTGTCTTCGGCAAACCAATCACAAAATCCATGGAAATGTGTTCCCATTTCCACTCCGGAATCGGCAAAGGTTGAAGAAGTCCTGCTGGTCTTTGATGCTCCGCTTTCACTTGTTAACAATGCAAACACTGAGACACGAATTCTGCTATTTCTCCTTTCATATTCGGCCACCAAAATGTCTGCTTCACGTCTTGATACATCTTAGTGTTCCCCGGATGTATGGCAAACTTAGAACTATGAGCTTCCTGCAAAATTCTCTTCTTCAACTCTGGGATGTCGGCTACACATAACCTTCCTTCGAACTTGAGCTCTTGGTTTTCAATGGTGTACCCTGGTCTCGGCTTAGTAATAATCTCGTCGGCTACCCTCTGAAGAATTCATCCTCCATCTGTCTTGCCTTTACTTCCTCAACAATAGCCGGTTCTGCTGAAATCACGGTTAGACATGCCAAACTTCCAGTTACCTTTCTGCTCAAAGCGTCGGCCACGGTGTTAGCTTTACCAGGGTGATATTGGATTTGCATGTCGTAGTCCTTCAACAACTCGAGCCATCTTCTCTGCCTCATATTCAATTCCTTCTGAACAGGTACTTTAAGCTCTTATGATCTGTAAAAACCTGACAAGAAGCTCCATACAAGTAGTGACGCCAAATCTTCAAAGCAAATACTACGGCTGCTAGTTCTAAATCATGGGTAGGATAGTTCTTTTCATGTGGCTTCAACTGATGAGATGCATACGCTATGACTTTGCCCTCTTGCATTAATACACAACCCAAACCCTTATGCGATGCATCGCTATAGATGTGGAACTCTTCATTACCTGATGGAATTACAAGAACTGGTGCTGTGACTAACCTCGTCTTCAACTCCTGGAAGGCTGATTCCCGATCTTCGGTCCATTCAAACGCTACTCCCTTCTTGGTCAATTGCGTCAACGGAATTGCAGTTCTGGAGAAATCCTTCACAAATTTCCTGTAATAACCTGCCAAACCCAGAAAACTCCGGACTTCGGACACGTTAGTCGGCCTCGGCCAATTCACAACAGCTTCAATTTTACTAGGATCAACTGAAATACCCTCTTCATTAATCACATGACCCAAGAATGAAATAGTAGAAAGCCAAAACTCACACTTGTTAAACTTAGCATACAATTTCCGGTCTCTCAAAATCTGTAAGGCAAGTCTCAAATGATTCTCATGCTCAGCTTTACTCTTAGAATAGATTAATATATCATCAATGAAGACAACTACAAGCTCATCCAACTATGGTTTGAAGACTCTGTTCATTAAATCCATGAATGCAGCAGGGGCATTGGTCACTCCAAAAGGCATCACCAAAAATTCATAGTGGCCATATCTTGTCCGGAAAGCGGTCTTCTCAACATCCTCGGCTTTAACCTTAAGCTGATGGTAACCCGACCTGAGATCAATTTTGGAAAAGACTCGTGCTCCTTGTAACTGATCAAACAAATCGTCTATCCTAGGTAATGGGTACTTGTTTTTAATAGTGACCTTATTAAGTTCTCTGTAATCGATGCAAAGACGGAGTGTGCCATCCTTTTTCTTAACAAATAAAACGGGTGCTCCCCATGGTGAAATGCTCAACCTAATAAACCCCTTATCCAACAATTCTTGTAGTTGCAGTTTCAATTCCCTAAGTTCAGCTGGGGCCATTCTATAGGGTGTTTTGGAGATCGGTTGTGTTCCCGATATGATATCAACAGTAAACTCTATTCCTCTATCAATTAAGTGCCAGGCAAATCATTTGGAAAGACGTCGGCGAATTCATTGACAACTGGAATGTCGGCTAAACTAGTATTTCCATTCTGATCATTCAGTATGCTACACAAGAAACCTGACATCCTTTCCGAATTAACTTATAGGCTCTAACGGACGAAATCAAATAAGGTGGGGCACTACCCCTTTACCCTGAAATGTAACCTCGGCTAGGTTTGGGGGTTTCAGTGTGACATTCTTCGAAACACAATTAATAGATGCATGGTTCGCGACTAACCAATCCATTCCCAGTATGACATCGAAATGAGTTATGTCCAAAGGCATCAAATCTACTAACAATTCAACATTCTCAATTTCAACAATGCATGCTCTATAAATGGATGCAACAATCATAGATCTCCAGATGGAGTAGACACAGATAATATATAATCGAGGGGTTCTAGTTCTCTATTAATCTTCTCGGCAAACTTAGCAGATACGAATGAATGCGTAGAGCCCGAATCAATCAATACATATGCATCATGAGAGCAAATTGGAAGTATACCTGACACCACTGTCTCAGCATTCTAAGTGTCCTCTGGTACCAGTGCAAAAACTCTGCCCTGCCTCATCTGCCCTTTTCCAACGTTGCCCTTCTGAACGGAACTCGAGGCATCCTCATCCTTCTTGTCATCAACAGTCTTTGCCTTAGGACAATCTCTCACATAGTGTCCCATTTCACCACATTCATAACAAGCTCCAGACGCCCGACGACAGACCCCGAAATGTGACTTCCCACAACTCGAACATGTCGGCTTCGCGCCACTTTCCGGTCTTGGATAGGCTGGGCTGCTAACTGTAGACGTCCCCGAACGCCCCGGGAGGGTTAGGTCCCGTTCTGTTCATGTTGGGGTCACTACAGTTTAAGGACTCAAATGTCACGGTTCTCAATCTTGAACCAAAGAGCCCAAATCCGGCAAATCGTTTTGAAAACAGATTTTTTGAAAGAAGTGCCAAACATGGACTGCTTTGCCAGATAACAGAGTCGCCACCTAAATATTTTAAAATGGGAAATTTAGGAAACCCTGACTCGTTGCCGAAGGCCACGTGTCCGTCATCACCAAAGTTGGCTCGGGAACTTGGGTACGATTGGGGAAGGTCACATCGTGAGCACCCCCGCTCGCCCGGTCAAAGACCGGCCTCTACTAACCATGATATCTGTTTTTGAAAACATTGTATGTTCTTATTCCGGTTATTAGCCTAGGTTACTATGTGATGCTCGCAGCAAACAAGTATAGACTGAGTCGCCTGAATTGGAACAAAACATTTCATGTTTGTTTTGATGGTGCTACCCGCAGGTAGGCTAAGACGCGGATTTGCCACCTCAGGTGGGCTTAGAAAACATGATTTTGCCACTGTCTAGTGGGCTTAAAACAAACATTGATGAATCGTCCCAATCCAAGTAACTCAACCTCCACCCACAGCATTCAAGGCAGTAATATCACATAAGCATATAGCCTCATGGCAAGCATGCTATTCATGGCAACACTCACACGCATGCAAGGATGCTAAAGCATAAAACTCCGAGTACTCCGAGCCAAAACAAAAACTGATTAGAAATCATGCATGACCCTAATTATACAGAAATGCCTAATGCAACACATGCAATAATGCAACTATAGCAGGCTCGGCTGTCCTAAATATGGCATATGAGATGCAACAGCTATCAAGTACTCAACTTGGAATTGAAATACAGATGCAGCTTGTATGATGCGCCGAGCCCGGTGCGTGCAAAACAGATGAATGATGCAAACATGCTGTCATACTGTATGCTAA
>JAPPVO010005854.1:0-31684 GCA_030407325.1 Camellia japonica | reverse complement strand
TAAGTAGGCTAAAATGCAGATTTGATGAATTGTTCCAATTCAAGTAATCCAACCTTCACCCACAGGCATTTAGGCAGTTATATCACATAAGCAGATAGCCTCATGGCAAGCATGCTTTCATGACAACATTAACACACATGCAGTATGCTAAAGCATAAACACTCACAGTGTACTCCGAGCCAAAACAAAGAACTAGTTAGAAATCATGCATGATCCTGGTTCATGTTAAGATGACTAATGCAACACATGTGAAATGCAACTAGAAATAGGCTCGACTATTCTAAGATGGCATATGAGATGCAACATTTGATACATGTATTCAACCTGGTATCGAATTACAATGTAGTTAGTATGATGCGCCGAGCCCGGTGCATGCAAGATAGATGAATGTATGCAAACATGCAAAGCATAAGGATGCTAGACAAATGAATAGATGCAAACATGCAAAGCATAAGGATGCTAACTGAAACATGCCCTAAAACTAACCACTGAAAGTAGGTAAGTAAAAGGGAGAAAGAAATGGAGGTTGGAAGACATGCACACACGCACGCACACTTATTACAAAATTGGCCCTCTCAACGGAGGGTCGGAATGAATAATACATGCCAACTAATTAACTAACTAACAAGCTAATTAACTATTACATAACCGAATTGAATAACTAGCTACAACTAATTATTACAAAACTTAATTAATTAACAAATTAATTAATTATTACAAAATCAAATGCTAACTAACAAGTAAGCAAAACGGTAAACAATGCTGACTCGGCAAATTGAAGAAGATGAACATGCATGCTCGGTTCCTGTCTCGGTAAGCTCTCCGGTTGCTCTCAAGAGGCTCTGTCTGCAGGGTGTCCTTGAGAACTTGCTACTGGAACTTACCAAAAACATGTTGGGGAGTGCATCAGTGGCCTGCCGGGCAGAGAGAGATGCTGCCGACCACCTGCCGGCCAAAGATGGCACACTACCGGCCAAGGATGAGGGACTGCCGGCCATCTGTAGGGCACTGCCGGCCACTGATGTGCTGGGACACCAAGCTACAGCAGAGCACAAAATAGAGAAAAATGAGGGTCTCCCAAGAGTATGTACGCACTATGCCACCCCATATCACCTCAAAATATCAAGGGAGAGGCATAATCGGATCTACGACCATCAATCACGCATCCCGATGCATGATGGCCAAAGATCCAACTTGTGTAAATCAATGTGAAAATGAATACACAAATAAACACATAAGTGCCTAGAACTCTATCATGGATAATCAAGAGCGTTGGCGACTGAGAATTGAGACACGTCTCATCACTTGAAGTATGAAACGTCCCTCGTTTCTCGTGTTTGGATTAACACTTAATCCAAACAACAATGCAATGCAAGGACGGCAAACATGCAATATGTCCTAAGCATGCAAACATGCAATTACATGGCATACTCAATGCTAACTTGAACATGCAATCATGCAAAATGACTTAAGCATGCAAAATGCAGTGTAATAAACATGCAACAACATGTAATGGAACTAGCATTCGACAACATGCAAAGATGGAGCAAGCATACAACAATATGCAAGACAAGCATGCAACAACTTGCAAGGATGGTCTTAAACCAATGTGGGCAGACCTCAGCTATGCCCAAATCAGTGGCCACAAGGTGCTGAAATGATGACACAAAATGCTAGACAAGCATGCATGCCAATGGACCCAAGAATTAAGGCATAAAGATGCAACTCTTAAGCACACTTGAGAAGTGAAAAGCATGCAAGTATGACAATACTACATGCTCTGAAATGATGTTAGGAATGATGCCAAATCGCACACATAACACAAGCATGGCATGCATGAAGCTCAAAAGCTAAGAACTAACAAAGGGACTTAAGCCATGGCCATACAAAGCAAGCCCCAAAGGGCTAAGGGAACCTAAAAAAGTCCTAAGGCAGGTCCAAACAAGACCAAAAACAAGCTCGAAGCTAGCCAACACAAGCTAGAACACAAGGCCAAAAACATGGAGCATGCAAGACTACAAAAGAGGCAATGCACTACACCTACTGAAACCAAACATGGCATGACTTGGATAGCATAAAACAGAGTTACATCATGGTATAACAAGACCAAAAATGCACTGATATGATGAGCCAAAGGCTTAGGCTTAATGGCATGCACAAAAGTTCATTCATGAGGCATAAAGAGCCAAGCCTCCAATGCATTAAAAGCATGTCAAATGTAAGTGTATGACCACATTTCATGGACTGAAATAACATTTAGAATGATGGGAAAGCATGTAAACATCACATGTATGGCATGGTAGGGGCCTCAAAACCCAAGGCTAGCCTAAGCATTTACACTATAACTATACAAAACATAAGTGATATGGCCATGGCAACCCAAAACAGTCCTAGAACAGCCCAAAACAAGAATAAAATCATGCTAGAGCAAAGCCGAAACATGCTAGGATGATGAGTCAAAACATCATGCACATAAAGCTAGTAAGCAAGATTTGTTCTACAAGTATATGGAGCATGCAAAGAATGACCAAACCAGCTATGGACAGAGTCATGGCATGGCAAAACATCACCAAAAACATGCTGAAATGGACTCAACATAAGCTAGGATAACATGCTAAAGCAAGAAGCATATAAAGCTAGTTTATGAGATTTACACTACAAGTGTATTATACATGCATGAAGTGACAAAACCAACCCAAAAAAGATCTAAGGCATGGTAAAACATCACCAAAAACCTACTGAAATGGACTCAACATAAGCTAGGCAAACATGCTACTTTGATGAGCTACAAATAGGATTACACTACACATACAAGATGCATGCAAAAGGTGACCAAACCAGCCATGGACAGAGCCAAGGCAGGTCCTAAAAGTCACAAAAAAAGGGCCTGAACCAAGCCTCAAAAGCATAGAGTGGCATGCTCCTTTGGAAGGCCAAAAATGCAAGCAAACAAAAACCAAAAGAGAGGGGGTCACCCCCTCTGATTTGAGGCCTCAAAACCACATGCCTACCACTGAAATCATGCAAGGATCTTTAACAGGTTACATGAGGTGTTGATTCTCACTCAGAACTCTCTGGTTTTTTCTTAAACCAAAAACTTGCTGAATGAATACATTTGATTACAATTTATAGAAAAGAAAATTAACTATACAGCATGTGAGTTGGTTGATTGATGAAAGTAGCTGGCAGCATTAAAGACTGAGCAGGCTGTCGGTTGTTTTTGGCTGATTGATTGAACAGTTGAACAGCTTTTTAACAAAAGCTGATTGATGAACAGTAAAAGTGAACAGTAACTTTTACTATTCATGCTTTCAGTGGAACATGTGATTAAAGGAATCAAATATAAATACAAATTAGCAGCTTTTCTCAAAAGAGTATTAATTAAAGCTAATTTATATCTATATAGAATCCAATGTTTGATTAAAAGGCATATGGATCCTGAGCATCTTGGAACTCTGGTCCATATGGGTCTTGATTAGTTGATCCTTGTGAACTGTCTGAACCTTCTTCTGAACTGGTCTTTCGAGCCGGTGCAGGAGGGTCATTATCAGACGGTTCATCTTTTAATTGGGCTTGGGCCTGATCCATCAAGAGACGGGCCATTTGAAGCAGTTGATCACTGGCTGATCTAGGTTTAACCTTGGGCTTGGATGAAGCAGCCTTTAATTTTTCTGATTTGGGCTTTGATTGAACTTTGGGCTGAGTTGATACTGTGGACGCTTTGGATTTAGCCTTGGACTTTGATTTATCAGTTGATGATGCAAATTTTGACTTGGATGATTTAGGCATGGACCCACTAGATAGGGGCTTCCAAGGTTGACTGGAGGAAGATTGGGACTTCCTTGAGAAATTGCAGCAATTGGGATCTGCTGGGCTTTAACCATAACAGGAGTAGGAGCACATTGATTAATTGGGAATTCAGCTTGGACAATTTCAACAATGCGGTGAGGAGTGAACTTATCCCACCATTTAACAAAGTGCTGACAGATAATTATGTCATCAGAAATTCCATAGTGCCATTTAAATATCCATGGGATCTTGTATTTGGATACGAAAATGAGCAAGAGTGGAAATTTCCTCTGCTGAGGAGTAAATGGAAAAACAGTAGCAAAATAGTTAATTTGTTCGATCAGAATATCAGGGAAAATACCTGAAATGGCACCATAACGAGTCCACCATCTCAGAAACCAGGAAGGTAATTCTGATTTAAACTTTTGATCAAATTGTATGAACCAGGAGTGACTGAAGGTTTCATTTTGGTACAAGAAGATCTTGAACCAAGCATCAATGTAATCATGGTAACTGTAAGAAATAGAGTGACCAGGTAATTCACAAAGCTGATAAGGAGGTCCCCATTCAGCTAAGGAAACAATGTTGTGAATATAAATAGAATGATACAGAACCTTGCTAGCATAGGTTCGATTATAAATGGGTTTGATCAGAACTGATTGGTGATTGATCAGGATATCTTTATAATAAGTAATTGATTTTTCTGGATGCATGGGAACAAAATGCCATTCAGGGCCAAAGAATGATTTAGCAAGATCAGAAACAATTTGACTCTTGGGATGACTAGGTTCTTTGAAGAACAGATTAGTGGTAGTGGATTTAACATAATCAGATCGAGCTGACCTGATTGGATTAGCAGGAAATAGAGTAATTGAAACTGCTTGGCTGGAAGAAACAAAGGGATCAGTAGCCAAAACAGAAGAGTAATTAGGTCTAGGAATGTTACCAAGAACTTGGTAACGGTTAATCATTTCAATGGGATGATATTGGGTTACTAGCTCCAAAAGAGGAATGAAAGGAGGTTTATCAGAAGATGGGACCAAAGCCTTAGAAGAAGGCCTTGGGCGATACATCTGTTTGATCAAGAAACAAGGGTTAGCAATAAAGATTAACAACCGCTAAGAATATCAAGATATTGTTGATGATAATCTAAGCAGTTATAATAATTGGCAAGTAAATTGCGACGAGCTTGAATTTGGTGATAATTGATATACTGAGCACGTTTAGTAGTCTTTCTAGCTGATTTGAGGCGAGTAATACGATGGGCTAATTGTTGAATCAGGGTTTGATAAAAGAGAATTTGGGTTTTATGATAGAAAATAAAGGGTGTAGCATGGGTCATCCCTTACCCCCCTGTAAAAGTTCCTGGGTAAGAAAATCAAGAAGGGAATTTTGACAACCAGGTAACTATTCAATATCAAAATAAAAAATACTTAAAATAAATTGCCAATGAGCAAAAATTTGCTTACTAGCAAGATTTTGAACATCTTTTTCTAAAACATATTTAGCAGATTTGCAATCAACACGAAGTAAAAACTTTTGATTTAAAATATCATCTTGAAATTTACTAATACATAAAACAGTAGATAAAATTTCTTTTTTAATAGTACTATAATTTAATTGTGCTTTATTCCAGACACCAGAATGATAACGAATAATTTGTTCAGATGATTGAGGAGTGACTTTCTGAAGAAGAATGCCACCATAACCAATATCAGAAGCATCAGTTTGAATAATTTTGAAGGAATTCTCAGTAGGAATACCAAGACAGTAAAGAGACTTAACATATTGTTTGACTTGTTTAACAATAGCAGTATGAACAGAAGACCAAGGAGAAGGATTGTCCTTTAACTGATCAAACAAGGGTTGACAAGTTTTCCTAAGATCTTTGTAAAACTCAGCTATGTAATTGAGGGAACCTAAAAACCTTTGTAATTGGGTTTATCAAGAATGGCATCAGGAAACTTAGACGCAAACTCAATTGAGTGACTAATGGGCAGAATTGTATTATGATGAATATCATAACCTAAAAATCTAACTTTAGTTTGAAACAATCTAATTTTAGGAGTAGATATGACTAAACCATGACTTTTAATGGTATAAAAGAATGTAGTTAAATGTTTCCAATGTTCATTAATTGATTTAGAGAAAATTAATATATCATCAATGTAAACGATAGAAAAATGGCTAAATGGGTTAAATATGTCATTCATGATATTTTGAAATTCACTAGGAGCATTTTTTAATCTAAATGGCATTGCATTCCATTCATAGTGACCAAATGGTGTAGTGAAAGCAGTTTTATATCTATCTTTAGAATGAATTTGAATTTGCCAAAAACCACTTTTTAAATCAAATTTACTAAAAATAACAGCTTGACTAAGTCTTTTAATCAAATATTTTTTTATTAGGAATAGGATAGCGAATCCATTCTAAAACAGCATTTAATGGTTTATAATTGATGACTAAGCGAGGGACACCGCGTTCTAGTTCAACATTTTTATTAACATAAAAAGCAGGACAAGACCATGGTGATTTACTTGGACTAATAATGCGATTTTTTAATAATTCATTAATTTCTTTTTTACACATTTCAAGTAATTTATGATTCATTTGGATAGGTCTAGATTTAGTAGGAATTTGTCTTTCATTAAAATGTTTAATAGATGGTAATGTAACTACATGTTTTTCCTATGCTAAAATGTAGTAGGTAATGTAGAGCAAGCCGTGGATTCCAATTTTAATTCGAAGTCATTAATTTAAGAAATAATAACTGGATCAGTTAATTGTTGATTAATTCTTTTATAATTAATTTCTTCTTTAAGAAAATTTAATTGTCGAGTTAATCGATTAATAGTGTGAAAAATAGAACAATCTTTTAATTGATTTAATTCTAACATTTCAGGAGGAGATAAAAATTTAAATGTAATAGGTTGTCCTAAAATATGGGTAGTTATTCCTTCACTAGATGTGGTAAATATATATAATAAATAAACAAATGGGGTTCCTAAAATGATCTTATCAGTCATATTTTTTACTAAAACAAATGAGATTTTGAAACAAACATTATTTTGACAAATATAAACTTTAGGTAATTTATATTTAATCTGCATTTTACTACCATTAGCAGAGGTTAATTTCTCATGACATTTTTTTCATAATATTTAGTAGGAAGTAAACCTTCTTGAATACAATTTAAATCCGCACCAGTATCAATTAAAGCAATTAATTCTAATTCAAAATTATTGACAATGATTTTAATTTTTGAGTACCATTTTTTAATATAAGTTTTATTAAAGCGGGCCTGTAATTGATCATCCGCTCATAACCGTGTGTCCCGTATTTCGACTTCAACGCGACCAGTAGAATTAAATGGACACTATGGCCTGTAGCTTAGCTTGCATTTGTCAATTATCATAGACTTGAATGGTTGCTTCTAACACATCGCATCGCCTATCTTTGGATTTGTTATTGGTATATTGGATACCGGTAAGTTTGATGTCGCGTCTATGATTTCGGTTTCCAAATCGCCCTCTTCATTCTCGTGAAGGTTATCTGTAAGATCGGCTTGTTGTATTTCTTCAGACATTATGATAGCGTAGCGGTCTGTTAGAATTGTCAGATACACAATTCTCATATGGGGTATGAATGGCTAATGCATATTCTTATATATCCCAGTTGATAGAGTTGGGAAAATAATTAATTTAAAACGACGTCGCATTGAGGCCATAACTCACCCTCAATGACGTCACTCACTCTCTCGGATGACGCAAGTCACTCTCTAAAAACTTTACTGGTATAAGAAAGTGAGGGAGTGACTTATATATGATCCCAGGAGCGTCCCACTAATATTACCTAGGACGCTCCCCCCCCCCCCGGCGCCACGTGTCATCCCTTGATTGGTGCTCCCTTCAGCGATTTGTGGTGTGTTGTCGGATAGGGGCTCCGCTCCGCGCCCAGATCTGCGGCCAGGATTAAAACTTTTAAAAAGGCAAGCGCAAGCGGGAAATTTGAATTCAGATAGTGGGTTCATACGTATGGCCCACGGAGTCCCTTCTTTTTGTATCGTTTGTGATATGTTATTATATGGTGTAAAATAATTCCGTGCCATACGTTATACACGTACGTGGTTTTTAACGTATAGTATTTCGCCTATTTTACAAATTAACAACTATTAACGTTGACCCATGTCACGGTCAACATATTACGCCTATAAAATAAAATCGATGTGATGCATTTAATGGCCGGAGTTTCACCATCGATTATGGTGACTACGTTCCGATTTTCGCAACGGCGTCCATATACCCTCAGAACAAAATTAAATTTTAGTCACTGTTGGACAACATCCAGTAGATCTGGTGTTTCCGGTCGAAGTTATTTTAAGCGAAAATATAGTTATTACAAAAAAAAAAAAACGATTCACGTCTAAATCGTTTTGTGATTCTATCTGGAGGATTGACGATTTTACTACCATTAGCAGAGGTTAATTTCTCATGACATTTTTCATAATATTTAGTAGGAAGTAAACTTTCTTGAATACAATTTAAATCAGCACCAGTATCAATTAAAGCAATTAATTCTAATTCAAAATTATTGACAATGATTTTAATTTTTTAGTACCATTTTTTAATATAAATTTTATTAATTAGATTTAATCTTTTATCGTCAAGATTATGAGATTGGTGTGAACGATTATCAAATAATAATTTCTCAAGATTGGTGTGATCAGAATCTGGTTCAGAATTATGGTTAGATTCATTAGGAGATTCATTAGGATTATTTTGGAAATTATCTAGACTTTGATTAAGTTTTAATGAAATAATTTTATCTTCTAATTTTTTATCTTTATTCTACAAATCTTTAATAGTTTGTTTAATCTGATTGATTTCATGTTGTAAATCTTGGAGTGTAAGTTCTTTTTGTTTATTTTTAAATCGTTCTAAAGTTTTGGATAGGCTGATTATGGGTTTATCAAACTTAGGTTTGGGATCACGATTAGTCAATAAGGATTTTAATTTATCAGTGTATTTCTTTTTAATTCCAGATCGTCAAGACGACTAATTAATTCAATAAGAGCAGATTCTTCTTGATGTTGTTTAGTAAGAACATTGATTTGTTTAACTGGTTTACAACGAACATCATTACAACCTAATTCAATATTATTAGTATCAGATTCTTCACTAGGTGAATGGTAATCAAAGGAAGTAGGTTGATTATCAGAAGAGGAATTACTGACAGATTGATTTAATTGAAAGATTTCAAATAATTAGATTTTTGAGTTATCATCAATTTGGAGTTGATTAACTTTATCTTTTAATTTTTGTTTTTCTTTACATTTAGTAGCATAATGACCTTTTTTACCACAGTTATAACAGGTTATATCTTTATTAGATTTAGATTTGGGATGTGATTTAGATTTATAATATTTCTTTTTAGGTTTAATATAGAATTTATCATTTGATTTGGAAGGTAAATAATGCTTTTTATATTTGTTAGAATATGATTTATGTTTATGTTTAGAATATTTATGTGATTTCCTACGAGAGGGTGCTACAGGAGGTAAACCATATTGTTCATAGAAATTACCTAATTCATATTTAGCTTTGTGTTTATCTTTATTAGCTTTTTGACTAAGTTTAAGATCAATACACATTTTTAATCCTTCTTTTTGGATAGTGCTAATTATATCACCATATGTGAGATTATCATATTCAATTACACCAGTAGGTTGCCTAAGAACATCTCTAATTTTATGAGCAAATAAACTAGGTAATCCATTAATAAATTTTTCTTTCCAAAATGATTTAGTACAGTCTTCTCTTAACATAACTCTAGAGGTAAAGACGTTTTTATACCATCTAAAATCACTTAAGGTTGGACAAGTAAGATCACTAAGTTGATCATGTATGCGAGAATATATATTAATAGGGGTACCTATGAAATGTCGGACTATGGTATAGATTAAAGTATTAATACCGTCCGGTTTGTAATAACCAATTGTTTCATCAAAGATTGGTACAACATTTTCATCTTTTTGATTAGCATATAAGATTGATTCACGTTGATCTTCGGTAAGGTATTCTTCCCACCAAGATTTGAGCATACCAATAAAATCAGAAGTAATTAATAAAACAATTTCAGCTTGAGTGTATTCAGGGTAATTACTATGATAACTATTTGTAACCATAGATAAATGATTTAATTTTTGAAGTATTTGATCTTCACTGAGACCATCAATATTCCATTCGTATAATTTTTTAGCAGAGACAGAAAATTGATTAGAAAGATTAGTTTCTTCATACTGGAGATCAGGAGGAGTAGGGCAAGAATACCAATTTTTAGTAGTTTGAGGATTAACTTTAGGATAATGAATTTTATTAAGAGTGGAGGATTGAAATTGCTGAGCTAATTGATTTATGTCATGGTCAGTAGTATCAGTTTCAGATTGAGTAGATGTAATATCATTAGGTTGTTGATTTAATACAGTAAGACCTTTTTCATTAGAGGGTGAACCTTTTTCATTAGTATGTAATTTAGTAAGTAATTGTTCTATAGCTTAGACAGTAGAAGTATCGTTGGTAACTAAACTAGTTCTTTTGGATCTATTACTAGGAAGATTAAGTAAAGGTTGATCTAAAGATTTGGTAGTAGATGTAACAATAGTGGAATCTAAATGAGTTTCTATTTTATCTAATTGAGTACCAATGATTTTTAAACATTGATTAGTATAATTATTTTGTTCAATAGCCTTTTTAATTTCAGGGTCAGTGCCAGGCAATTTAAAAGGAGAGGCTGGGACATCAGTTCCTTGATGATCAATAATAATATTTACTAAAGGATGATGACTAGAACTAACAGTAGTATTAAGGGAAGTTTTCCATTTATATTTTGTGATTGTATTAACTTTTTTATAATAATTTTCATAATATTCAAAGAAATGTAATTCCATACTATATTCAATCATAAAATCATACCATTTTCTAGTTATTCGGGATTGTTGAGCATAATCATATTTAGCACGATAAGCATGTCTTTTAGTTCTATTTTCTTTAGATCTAAATTCAATAAGGAGTTTATCAAGATCAGGAGTAAAAGCTTTCTTGACTGTCATTAATTGAGGATTGATTGGATATGTAACTTCAAAATCAGTTTGAGTAGGTGATTCTTGGGATTCATCATCATCTTCAGTTAAATGTACTAGATGTAAGTAAACAGGTTTACTGAATTGGGAGGTCGTAACATTATCAATTCCTTTAAGTGTATTTTGAGAAGTTTGACCAAGATTGATTTGACTATTTTTTCAAAATAAAAGAGTATAAAATATTTCATCTTCAGTTTCAATTTTAGTAGGGACACTAGAGGTACTATGCCTAGAAGATTGACTTCGATTAAATTTAATACGAACTGATCCATCAGTGAATTGTTGAATGTCTTGGATATCTTGACTAGTGGATTGTGGTTGATTACGTTTATAATTTTCATTAACAGTTATCCATTGATCATGGAGAGTTATATTTTTCCATTCAATCATTTGAGGAACATTGATATTAGTATCATTATTATTAGTTTGGATTAACAAAGTTTTATCTTTGGGACTCTTATGCAGGGCTTGAACATTTAAATTAGTTTTAATGCATTTATAATGAACACGATAAATTAAAGCAATATTATGAGTTTTTTCTTTCATATTAGTAAATGAACCATGTAATTGGATGTTTAATGTTAAAGCATCTAAAATATGAGGATCTCGTAGACTAAGAGTAAAATCAGGAAAACAATTAAAATGTATTGGGCCTTTATGAAGACCAGTTTCTACCATTCCCATTAAGCTATCATTATAATCAATAAAACGAGCATCGCGTAAACATAATAAAACAGAAGTATTTTTACCTTGTGGAGTTAATGGATTTATTCCAACTTGAACTAAACCTAAATGAATAAAATTATTACCAGATTTTAAATGTCTTTTAATAGTATTAGCATCAAGTAAACGACACGTTTCTCTAGATTTTTCTAATGCATAAACTTGTTCTAATGTTTTAACATGCAGATTAACTTTGAATGTATCCTGTAGAAAAGTAGTTTTATAAATTTCTTTAACTGATAATTTCGATATATTCCAACTTAAATCAATTTTATCATCCTGTATTTCTACATTTTCTTCATTAATTACGAATCCTTGATTAGGTAAAGAGGGAAAAGTTATTGATGACCTAGAACTGACTGAAGAGTTACTTCTAAATAATCGATTTATTTTTCTTTTAATTAAAATGTTTTACAGGAATCTTAATACATTGTCTAAATTTATCAGGTTTTCACATACTAGGCTTTCACACATACCCATTTCAGAAGACCCCTAAAGTCCAACACTGCCTAACCAAAGGACTTACCTAGGACTGGGACGAAGGTTGGGTGGCTAGTTACAAAGTGGAAAACACAGATAGAATTTTGGACAGATTAAGATGACTGACAACAGATTAATCAGGAAGAAAAGAGAATTGATTGAGCATAAGTAGCAAAGTAGTAAGCAATAAATAACAACATAACTTGGCTCTGATACCAAAAAGGCGGAAGCAAGCAAGCAAGAAGAAGTATATAGACAGACAAATAATAACCAGATTGGAATAATAATTGCACAAAATTAAAATTCAGTAATTAGATACATTTCATTTTACTTACAGAAAATAACAGAAAATAACTTACAATTACAATTGTTGTAAATGCAAGCATCTTTAACATTTTCAGTGGTTAGAAGGCCAAACCAAGGCTAGCTCGAAGGCCCTAAGGTATGGCTCAAAACAAGGCCAAACAAGGCCAACAAGAGGGTTAAAGACCCTCAATAGCCAAAAGACCTTAAACAAACTTCAAAAGCACTTAAAAACAAGAATTTTTTCAGTTGAACGCAAGGCCTAAAACAATATGCAAGGATGGCCAAAATGAGGTACAAAAAAGTGCTAAAAAGGAAAAAATACTCACCCTTGAAGATCAGCTTCGAAACCAGCAACCTCAGGGGCCAAAAACTCACTTTCAGAGCTCAAGTAACCTTCCCAAGAATCTCAGTCCAATGATGGTGGTGTATCTCTAAGTGTTATAGTGTAAAAGTGCAAGAAAAATGGACTAAACCACAACAATATAGAGAGGGAGTAAGAAATATAGAGAGAGAGAGAGAGAGCGAGCTATATCTCTTCTAAAATGGCTGAACCTCTCCTAAGGAGAGAGGCTCTCCCCTTATATAGAGGGAAAACAATGCAAAACTTCTTCAAGATGCTTAGCAAGAGCTTTATCCCTCCACATATGTGTATGGAGGGGAGATAAAAGGATTCCAGCTGGCTCAAAAGATCTAGAGTGAAACCTGCTGAGACAGGGGTTCTGCCGGCCATCAGTGATGGCCGGCAGTGGCTCATTGATGGCCGGCAGGCTCAATCAATGGCCGACAGCAACAAAGTAAAGGCTGGTAGGGCCAAAAGTTGGCCGACAGTGCACCAAGAAACACATTCTGAAAGGACCAAGTCATGGTCCAAGAATGGGGCAGAAAGGATACAGGGTTTGGAAAGCTCAAACCTGTGACGTTCTGCCGTGAAAGTCGAATACCCGATGAGCAATCGAACTTGTGGCTGGATGTACCTGCAAGCACAACCTAGTCTTGAGGACGATCAAACATGAGGTGTCTACAGTATGGACTGGCTGACTAAATATTGTGCTACTATTGATTGTATGAACAAAGCTGTCACATTTAAACCACTTGGTATGCCTGAGTTTACCTTCACCGGGAACGGGGTAGTTTCTCCTCCATACTTAATTTCGTTTACGAAAGCCAAGAAATTGTTAAGGAAAGGGTGTCGGGGCTACTTGTGTTGTGCATTAACTGAATCTTTAGATAGCACCGGTGTAGAAACCATTCCTGTGGTTTGTGATTTTCCTTATGTATTTCCTAATGATCTACCTGGGGATCTAGTAGATAGGGAAATTGAATTTACCATCGATGTAATGCCTGGAACACAACCAATCTCCAAGACTCCATATAGGATGTCGACTTCTTAATTGAAAGAGTTGAAGATCTAACTTCAAGAACTTATGGACAAGAAATTCATCCACCCGAGTACCTCACCTTGGGGTGCCCTAGTTTTATTTGTTAAAAAGAAAGACGGATCTTTGAGACTATGTATTGATTATCGGGAATTGAACAAGGTGACCATTAAGAACAAATATCCATTACCCTGAATAGATGATTTGTTTGATCAACTCCAAGGAGCCAAAGTGTTCTCTAAAATTGACCTTAGGTCCGGTTATCATCAGTTAAAGGTTAAAGCAGAAGCGTAGAGAAAACTGCATTCAGGACTAGATATGGACATTATGAATTCTTGGTAATGCCTTTTGGGTTAACAAATGCACCTGTAGCATTTATGGATCTAATGAATAGGGTTTTCAAACAATATCTCGATGAATTCATTGTTGTGTTTATTGATGACATTTTGATTTACTCTAAAGACAGGGAAGAACATGGGAACCATTTGAGGACTACCTTGCAGATTTTGAGAGAAAAGAAATTGTATGCTAAATTGTCTAAATGTGAATTCTGGCTTGACAGTGTAGCATTTTTGGGGCATGTAATCAATAAGGATGGTGTCACTGTTGACCCTCAGAAAATTGAAGCTATTGTGGATTGGCCTAGACCGGCAAATATAACAGAAGTTAGAAGTTTTCTGAGATTGGCTGGTTATTACAGAAGGTTCGTAAAAGACTTCTCAAAGCTTGCAATGCCATTAACACAATTGACACAGAAGAATGTACAGTTTGATTGGAATGACTAACGTGAATAAACTTTTCAAGAATTGAAAACCAGACTGGTGACTGCACCAATCCTAACCTTACCTAATGGTTTTGATGGATTTCAAATTTACAGTGATACTTCGTATAAAGGATTAGGCTGTATGCTGATGCAAAATAGAAAGGTAATTACTTATGCTTCTCGACAGCCTCGTCCTCATGAAAAGAATTATCCAACCCATGATCTTGAACTAGTAGCTGTGGTGTTTGCCTTGAAAATCTGGCGCCACTACTTATATGGGGTAACTTGTGAAGTGTATACCGATCATAAAAGCTTGAAATATTTCTTCACCCAAAAGGAATTGAACATGAGACAGAGGCGATGGTTAGAGCTAATCAAAGATTATGATTTGCAGATTTTGTATCACCCAGGGAAAGCTAATACCGTAGCAGATGCTTTGAGCCGCAAATCAATGGAAAATTTGTCATGTTTGCTTACCAACCAGAAATAACTGTTACATGACTTGGAAAAGAATGAGATTGAGATTGTGATGCGTGAATAGGGCGGGATACTAGCCGCTATTTCCGCTCAGCCTGCAATCATTGAAGAGATCAAAGAGAAGCAACTTGAAGATGAATACTTGAAAAAGGTTATAGAAGAACTTGATTCAAAGCCGAGGCCAGGATTTGTGTTTGAGAATAATGTGCTGAATTTCAAAATCGTCTTTGTGTATCTGATTGCTGTGACTTGAGAAAGCGTGTTATGTTTGAAACTCACAATACTAAATTTGCTATGCATCCAGGGAATAAAAAGATGTACCATGACTTGAAACAAAATTTCTGGTGGCCCGGAATGAAAAAGTGTATTGCAGATTTTGTGGCTAGATGTTTACATTGTCAACAAGTCAAAGCTGAACATCAACGACCTGCTGGTTTGTTGCAGCCGCTTCCAATACTGGAATGGAAATGGGAACACATTACCATGGATTTCATTGTGGGATTGCCTCGCTCTTCTCGCAGTATGGATTCTATTTGGGTTATAGTTGATCGTTTGACTAAGTCTACTCATTTTTTGCCTGTCAAAACTATTTACAGTGCAGATAAGTTAGCTAACATGTATGTGAATGAAATTGTGAGATTGCATGGTGTACCAGTGTCTATTGTATCCGACAGAGATTCGAAGTCTACATCGAGATTCTGGCAAAGTTTACAACAGGCTTTAGGGACAGAATTGAGATTAAGTAGCGCCTATCACCCACAGACAGATGGTCAAACTGAACGAACCAACCAAACCTTGGAAGATATGCTCAGAATGTGTGTGTTAGATTTCCAAGGAAATTGGGAGACTTATTTTCCATTAGCTGAGTTTGTGTATAACAACAGCTACCATTCAAGCATTGTGATGGCTCCTTATGAAGCCTTGTATGGAAGAAAATGCCGATCTCCGATATGTTGGGCTGAAGTAGGTGACAGACCATTGTTGGGGCCGGAACTTGTGCAAGAAATCACAGAAAATGTGAAATTGATTCAGCAAAGGTTGAAAACTGCTCAGATCCGACAAAAGAGTTATGATGACGTTTGAAGAAGGGACAGAGAATATGAAGTTGGGGACCATGTGTTCATAAAAGTGACCCCTATGAAAGGTCAAACTCGGTTTGGTATAAAAGGCAAGTTGGCACCAAGGTATGTTGGGTCATATGAAATCCTTGAAAAGATCAATTCGATAACTTATCAGGTGGCCTTGCCTCCAGTAATGGAGCATATGTACAATGTATTTCATGTCTCTATGCTTCGAGAGTATCTGAGAGATCCGTTACGTGTGATTGAGCCAACTCACGTGCTTTTAAAGGAAGATTATACTTACGAAGAAAGACCTATTCAGATTGTGATCCACCGGATCAAAAGATTGAGGAACAAGGAAATACCACTAGTAAAAGTTGATTGGCAGAACCATGGAGGAACTTATGCTACCTGGGAAACCGAAGAAGACATGATGAAGAGATACCCTGAGTTGCTCCCTCTGAATCCGGTATTTTTCCAAACCAAAGGTAACTCGAGTTTGGAGGACCAAACTCTTTTAAGGAGGGAAGACTGTAACAAACCCGATTCTTGGTTAACGTTAATCCATGGTTAATTATGCTTAATTGACAAGTAAGGTGAAATTCTGAATTAAATTGCATGTGTGTGTTGCATAAAGTATGTCTATATCTATTTAACGTAGGAAAATTTGTTTATGTTTTTCTTTCGATTTGCAAATTGAAGGCTTTATCGGCATCTGAATCAGAAATTGGCTTAATTTATGTGCTAGTTAGGATTTATAGAATTTTATGGTAGGCTCAATTGAAATTCGATTTGGAACGAGTAAATTAGATTCAACTAATGTCCACTAATTAACCTTTATTAAGCACACTTTTGTTTAATGGCCTAATTAAGGCCTTAGTGGCCTCATTGAACACAAAAACACTTCCACTCACTCCTTTCTTCATCTACATACATCTTTGAGTCCTCTAAGACCCAAAACGTGAGAAAGAGTGAGAGGAGGGAGAATTCATCCAAGACTTGAGAATTTGAACTCAAACCAAAGAGGTGCTAGGAATTGTTGTCCATTGAAGAAGATTTGAGGGCCTCAACCTCAACCCTTGTAGCTTCAAGCCTCTAGGTAAGGAATTGAACTCTTAATTGAGTAATTGATGTAGATTCTACAAGATTATTGGTGAATTAAGCGAATTCATGTAGGAATTGCACTAGAATTGGAAAGAATTGGGCCATACCATGCATGCATATACATTTTCTCACAAATTGAGCATGATTTCAAAGATTTCTTTCATGCATGTGTTCATCTCACTTACATTTTGGGAGTTCATCATGTTTTCCATCAATTTGCCAAATTTGATCTTGTTTTGAAGTGTTTGAATTCAAGGGAGTTCATGCATGTTGTATTCATGAAATATTCATAAAGTTTATGTTAGAATTTATGCAATTGACAAACTCTTAGGCCGTAATTTTGTGAAATAATCCTCAATTCATCATGTTTTACAAGTTTACTATGTTATCTCAAGTTTTGGGGCCCAAGAGATGTGTTTTGAAGAGTTGAATTCGTGTTTCGAAGCTTGGGAACAAATCTGGAAAACCCAGAATTTTGCTTCCACACTCGAGTGAGGGATCCTACGCTCGAGCAACCATCTTTGTTTTCATGCTTGCACTCAAGTGATAAAAGGCTGGCTCGAGCGTAAATTGCAAGCTCTCAGAATTTTTGTGTGTGTAGAAGCACGCTCGAGCGACAGAACCTGAGCTCGAGCGAAGACCTGTGTCTCACGCTCGAGCGAGCGTCGAGCGAGTGTCGAGCGAAGATTTCATGCAACTAGAACTTTTTCACATTTTGCAGACCGCTCGAGCGAAGGAGTCTACGCTCGAGCGACCACTCACATTTGGCATGTCCGCTCGAGCGAATAAAGCTACACTCAAGCGAGACCCCTATTTCAGTAAAATTTTGGCTAAGTGTTTCAAGTACATTTTTGCATCCTCATTCCATCCTAGGCATTCCTAGGCTATGATTAAGACTCCATAATGAGATGAAAGACTAGTAACACACTAAGAACAAATAAAGTAAGTTATGTACAATCTGAGCGTTTGCGTTCAATGTATGAATCTACGATGTTATGTAGGTCACGCGCCTCGGAATAAGTGAATTGCTTACCTTGTTGTCAAGTTAGAGCTACCAATTATCTGTGAGTAATAACTTAGTAAAGTTATGTTCAAGTAAATTATTTTCTGCTCACGGATTAAGAATTGTTTTATGAAATGTTATGTTTTATGCTATGAATGATTGTCCAAGTCTAACAAGCAATTATAACATAATGCTATGATTCAAGTATATGCAAGTTCCCGGTCCGGAGGTCCCTTATGGGACTGACAAGCCATCTATGCCCGGCTGGAGCTTCCTTAGTGGAACTGACAAGTTTACAAGTTCCCAGTCCGGAGGTCCCTTCATAGGACTGACAAGTTATTCTTACCCGGCCAGAGGTTCTTATATAGAACTGACAAGTATGATTTAAGATATTCTGTGTGTGATCTATCAGTGCTGATGGATGTATAATGTAAGACTAAGCATGAACTCTGAATTCTATATATGCTCAGAATAAGAATATAAATATGAATTTTACTTTCAGCCATAGTTATGGGACATCATTCATTAAAGTCTTTGCTCTGTTATTATTCACTGAGCTTTAGTTCACTATTTATATTATGTATGTAGGTGAGCAGGCACACGACCAGGCCCAGAGTTGACAGCCTAAGTTCTGTTTTTGTCAGCCAACCCTTGCGCCTCCCGAAGAGGTTCCGGATGAAGTCAAGATTTCTGGCTATTTTTGTATAATCATGTTAGACTTTGTTTGTTTGTTAAGTTTTAGATAAGATGTCTGTTAATACACTACTAGAAGTGATATGTATAGGTTATGTCTCTCAACATCACTTATATGTTTATAACAGTTTTAAAGATGCGTATCATGTACGTCTTCACGGCTCAATGGACTATATATTATTTTGTATATTTGCTTCCGTAGCCCCTAACTTTATGTTAATCAGTCAAGAGGCCTTTGGTAATCCAAGGATTATTGGCCGATTACGACGCTAAACCTGTAGTGGCGGATTCGGGTCGTGATATCTCTGCTACCACCCTTTCCTTTTCGGAGGTTATCGACCGAATGTCGACTAGCTATATTACCTCCATTTCTCCTAACCAGCTTTTTCCTCTATTTTACCTCTCCTCTTTTCAAGCCAGTGTTTCTTAGAATGAAAGTGGGTTGAATAGATGGTGAATCAACCCCGATGTCTTGGCCCAAAGACAATGAATTATCCAAGCCCACTGTAATGGACTTACTTTTACTTTCAATAGGCCCATTTGTTAACCTAACCAATTTAACTTCCAATTTTATTCCATCATTATCAGGCCCATCTCCACTAAGGCTTCTCATGTACCCATAAACAGCTTCCTCCTCTTCCTCACTGGCTTCATTAATTAGTTGTTCAGCATTCAAAATATGTTGGTTGATTCCTTCACATGCATTAACCACCATAGGACTTCCCAAGCCCACTCCAGTCATTTCTTCCACTACCGATGTACAATAATCAACAGGTAGTTGTAGACACCCCATTTTTGACCGACCTTAAGACTCAGACGTCATCAATTGAGCGCTCGGTGATAGTGCATATTGTGCTCGTTCTGGAGTTTCAGAGTCTCGACTACAAGCCTTGCCTCCGGACTTCGGGGCTTTTTTATGCTTTGTCTCGGTTTCCGAACCAGATCCTGTTTTCTCTATTTTCTCTTCTCGAAGGGAGGGAGAGGTCTCGTAGACCATCTCTCAGTGGCCATAGGCTACGTTTCGTGGTCGTAGGCCATTTTTCCCGTTTGGAGACCAGTTTTCGGTTTTCGGAGCCATCGGCCGTGTGCCTCGGTTCGGGACCGCTTAACTACCTCCGTTTGCTCCGGTTTTTGGCACACACCTTGTTTCCTCTCCTTAGAGGGACACTGTGGCCCGGGAGACCACCTTCGTGGTCATACGCCACCTCCGGTGCTTAACAGCCTGTTTTCGGGGCCCCGGGCCGCGCGTTTTGGCCCCCGAACCCTCGTTTTGCATTGGTTTGGGTTCATTTTTGGTATGGACCTTTGTTTCATTGCTAGGAAGGTGGTAGGATGGTGGGAGACCAGCAATTCCTTTGAAAACCATTTTCTCTCTCCTCCAACCGATTTTTCTGACAGAAAGCTGGTGTTTTTATTTTTGAGCCATAATTTCTGGTTTTTCATACCACCGTTGTGTTGTGCACACCTGGGAGGCCACCAATATGGGTAGGCCAACCAGTATTTCTTCTTGACCCTTTTGAACCTTGCTAAAAAGCTGATTTTCCTCTCTCTTGGGTCACTTTTTCTGGTTTTCCACCATACAGCTGTGTTACACTCATCTGGGAGGCCACCAATCTGGGGTGGCCGACCAGCATTTCACCTTGACCCTTTTGACCCCTGGTCGGCCGACCACCTAAGCTGGTCGGCCAGCTTTCTGCTTTTTGCTCTTTTCAAGTGCAACACAGCTGTGCCAGCTGTGAAGCATTTGACCCACTGTCCGAGATTTTGAGCTTTTTGTTGCCCTTTTTAAGTTGGTTTTAACCCTCTTGCTTGGCTTCTTAGGGAAGCTTGACTCTTTTGTCAAGCTTCTTGAGGAAGCTTGACCCTTTTGGTCTAGCTTCCTCAAGAAGCTTGACCCTTTTAGGTGAAGCTTCTTTGAGAAGCTTGGACCCCTCTTGAGGCTTCTCCAAGAAGCCTTATCTCTCTCCTCTATGAAGCCAAGCCTCCATCTCCATTTGCAAGGGTTAGAAAAATTTAGCCAAGGTATATACATACAACCCTCCATATCCCTTTCATCCAAGCTCAAAACACCCTTGTTCTTGGTCATTTACACTACACCTCATAGCCTACCACCTCCACCATCCATTCCAGCTCCTTGGGACTGATTTAGAGAGGTTGAAGACTCACCTTCTTGGTCTAGAAGTTGCTGCATTGCTGTGCTACAAGGGTAAGTCCTCATTTCCCTTTTTCTTGCATTATTTTGCTATATACTTTAGCCCTATTTTCAAGCATTTCTGGGCTTTGTTATAAACTGTAAAGTGTCTTATTTTGAGCTCCTCTTGAAGTTTGATTAAGGATACTTTTCTGTTTGAGGTCTCCTACATCCTTGTATGCTTCATCTCTCTTTTAGGGCTTATTTTGTATGATATCTTAGCATTACTTGCAAGCATTTTCGAGATTTTCCATGAACTAAAAAAAGTCTTATTTTGAGCCCCTCTTGAAGTTTGATTAAGGGCATTTTTCTTTTTGGGGTCATCTTCCTCTTGGCATGCTTCATTTCCCCATGATTAGGGCTATGCATTAGAGCATTCGCATTGGCCTTGGTTTGGCCTCTTAGCCACTGAAATCCAGTGGATTTTCAGTGGCTTAGATGTGTCTTTGAGCTTCAAAATCATAGAGGGGTGACCCTCTCACCCCTCATTCTCTTTACTAGCTTTATTGGCTATCCAAAGGACCCTTTTTTTTGCATGTTGTGAAGTTACTTTTCAGGCCCTATTATGTGAGTTTTGAGGTCTGCCTTGGCTCTGTCCAAGGCTCTTTTGGCCATATTTTATGTCCCTCATGCATGTGTGGAGCAATCCTCCTTAAGGCCTTTCAAGGGACCTTTCCTTGCATGCTTTGTTGACCAATTTCAGGGCCTTTTTGGTGAGTTTTAGGGCTGTCATAATTGATTTCCAGAGTTGGTTTTGCCATGCTAAGTGTTTATCTTGTACATGTTGAGTAACCCCTTGCATGGCCCTCCAAAGGAGCTCATCATTTTTGCATGCATTGGATGCATTTCAGTAGTTATTTGGGGTTTATTTGACATGCCGTGTCTCTATTTTTGGCTAGTTTTATGACCTCTCTTATGCTTCATATACATGCCATGTAAACCACGCTTACTAGCCTAGGTTGCATGTTGTTTTAACCATTCATGTGAGCACTTTTGGGCCATGCTTGGAACTGATATTATGCTTATTTTGGACTGCCTTGGCTCTGTTTTCATGCCTCATGATCAAATAATGCTTGTTTTGCATACTTGTGGTTCAATGCATTTGCCTAGTTTTAAGTTTCGGGGCCTCTTTCATGCATTGGGTGCCATATTTCCATGATTCGAGACCATTACGCATCATATTTCAGTGCTGGAAATTGCATGTTTGTATGTGTAACAAGCCCGCGGGGGACCTCGCTACAGCTCGGACTCGATTTGTGTCACGGTTCTTAATCTTGAACCAAAGAGTCCCAATCCGGCAAATCGTTTTGAAAATAGATTTTTTGAAAGAAGTGCCAAACATGGACTGCTTTGCCAGATACAGAGTCGCCACCTAAATGTTTTATTTTTGGGAAATTTAGGAAACCCTGACTCGGTGCCAAAGGCCACGTGTCCGTCATCACCAAAGTTGCCTCGGCTCGGGAACTTGGGTACGATTGGGGAAGGTCACTTCGTGAGCACCCCCGCTCGCCCGGTCAAAGACCGGCCTCTACTAACCATGATATCTGTTTTTGAAAACATTGTATGTTCTTATTCCGGTTATTAGCCTAGGTTACTATGTGATGCTCGCAGCAAATAAGTATAGACTGGGCCGCCTGAATTGGAACAAAACACTTCATGTTTGTTTGTTGAAAATGGTTTGATGGTGCTACCCGTAGGTAGGCTAAGACGTGGATTTGCCACCCTCAGGTGGGCTTAGAAAACATGATTTTGCCACTATCTAGTAGGCTTAAAACAAACATTTGATGAATTGTCCAATCCAAGTAACCCAACTTCCACCCACAGGCATTCAAGGCAGTTATATCACATAAGCACTTAGCCTCATGGTAAGCATGCTATCATGGCAGCACTCACACGCATGCAAGGATGCTAAAGCATAAAACTCACCGAGTACTCCGAGCCAAAAAACAGAAACTTATTAGAAATCATGCATGATCCTAAATATGCAGAAATGCCTAATGCAACGCATGCAATAATGCAAACTATAGCAGGCTCGGCTATTCTAAGATGGCATATGAGATGTTACAGATAACATGTATTCAACTTGGAATTGAAATACAATGCAGTTTGTATGATGCGCCGAGCCCGGTGCGTGCAAAACAGATGAATGATGCAAACATGCTGTCATACTGTATGCTAATTGAAATATGCCCTATATCTAACCATCATAAGCGGGTAAATAAAAGGGAAGAAAGACGTGGGGTTGGAAGACATGCATCACACACACGCACACTTATTACAATTATGCCCTCGCGCAGAGGGTCCGAATAAATAATACAGTCCGAAATGAAAGAATAATACAGTCCGAAATATACAGTCCGAATAATATACAAATCCCTAATTAATTAACAAATTAACTAAGAAAAGCTGTAAACTGGCATGCAAGCCAGGAGGTGCCTCACTTCCGTTGAATGATGCATGCTGGGCTGCCTTTTTGGAAATCCACTGGGATGCCCCAATTAGCCTCTGTTTGCAATGTTTCTCGAAATGCGTGCCAGACTCCGAAAAATTGCTGATTCTCTATTTTGCTGCAACAGAGAGCAGGAAAGGGGCATAGCAATGTATTTCACAAATATATGCATGCCTCAATCCTCGTGCCACCAATCACGCATCTCGATGCATGATGGCCGAGGAATCGGATTGCACAACTCAATATAGAATGAATGCAGATGAATGCTACAACAAAACCTAACTCCATCATGGGTAATCCGGAGTGTCGGTGACTTGGGAATTGAGACCCGTTCCGCCACTCGGAGTACGAAACGTGCCTCGTTTCCCGTGCCCGGGCTAACTCCTATCCCGAACACGATGCAATATGCATGATATGCATGAATGCAACTAAAATACAATCCTAACATGCTCAATGCTATGAAAATGAGATGCCTCGAAATGCGTGCACGCGGGCACGCAAACCGAGGCGATGACCCTAAGGCATGAAATGGCACACGCAATGCAAATTGGACTTACACTAACACGAGTGGACCTCAGCCACACTCACATAAGAGGCCGACGGATGAAAATGAGATGCCTCGAAATGCGTGCACACGGGCGCGCAAATCGAGGCGAGGGCCGTAAGGCATGAAATGACATGAAAATGATATGCAAACATGCAAATGGAATTTCAGCACTCACAAATGATGCAAAACAGTCCCGAAAGGTGGGGAAATGACACCAAATGTATGAATGGTCCCGAAATGCGATATTAAGCACCCGAAATGGCCTACAGCCATACTAAACATGCATAATATGGACATGGAATGAAAACACAGTATCAAGGCAGCCCCAAGACAAGCATTTTTCAGTCATAAAAAGGGCAACAGCAAGCACACATAGGATTAAGCAAGGATGCAAAAATGGCCCCGCAAGAGGGGTATTGAAGCAAGTGATGCATGCGATGCCCAAATGGAAAATTACCCTTCTACAACACTGATGAGGGACTAAAAATATGAACATTTACAGTAGATGACATCCCCCAACTCAGTATGAAAACATGCTAAAAATGCCATGCAAGAACTAGGATACATTAGGCTATAACATGAGGTACCCCAAACATTCATCAAACCAGAAAATACCCTCAATGAAATATGTCAAGAAGATCAAAATATGACTTTTTCCAGTTCTGATGACGGCCGAAAACAGAAGCTAGATAAGCTTAAAAAAGTATGCAAAAATGGGGGTCAAAGAGGGATATAGGGACAAGCACAACATGGAGACCCCCAACAGGTTTTATCCCTTCTACAATGTTGTAGAGGGACACAAAATAAACTTACTCACAGTTCATGACATGCTCCAAAACAGACTGCATGTAGGTCAAACAAATCATGCAAATTTACGGTAAATATGAGAGATTATGAAGCAAGTGCATGATAGAGAGGCCAAAAATGGTTGAGACCTTCTTCAATGTTGAATAGGGGCTCAAAATAGGCCCACTCACGGTTTACATTATGCTCGAAAACAGATCACTCATAGGCCAAATATTCAATGCAAAATAATAGCATATAAGAGGATATTGAAACAAGTGCAAGATGGAGGGCTCAAACAGGGTTGCGCCCTTGAACAAACATGAATAAAAGCTCAAAATAGACCTAGTTTCAGTTAAGGTCGGAGCCCAAAACAATAAGCTAGTAGGCTTAAGAATTGAGGTAAGAAAATGCTACAAAAGAGAGGGATTGAGACTTACCCTTGTAGACCTTTCTTTCTTTGCTTCTTGGCTTGAGAAATGTTGCTTCTAGGCCTCTAAGAACCTCTCCTTACTGCTGGAAATGGAGTGGTGATGGTGTTGCTTGATGATGATGAAGAAATGGCACTAAACTTGAGAGTTTTTTGAGAGATAGAGAGGGATAGGTGTATGTATGCTTGAAGCAAGGGTTCTAACTCTTGAGGGAGAGGGAGAGAGATGTATGCATGCAAGGATGGATCATCCAAAATGTGTGCAAGGGTGTAGCCTTAAGGGATTAAGTTCCCTTGCAAACAAAATATCCCCCGAAATCAGATCTTTTGGGGGATACAGCTATACAGCTGTAAAACACAACTCCCAAGGAGCATGGCCGGCCATGCACTTTTGCTGCAGGTGGCCGCCGGCCACCCCCTATGGCGGCCGGCCAAGGGGTAAAAATGAAACAAAGATTTGCTGGCCGGCTACCACACATTGGTGGCCTCCCATGTGTGTACAACAAGGGCCTATGGTTGGAAATTGGCAACTCTGAAACAGGAGAAAACAAAAGCCACTTTTCAAAGAGGGTTCAAAATGGACAAAAAATTACTGGCCGACCATGTGCTTTTAGGGTCCTCCATGTGTGTACAACACAAATATGTGGTTTTGGCTTGAAGAAAATGCCCTAGGGTGTTCAACATTAGCCCGGAAGTGAGAAAAACGAGCGCCGGGGGGCGCCGGAAGAGCATAACAGGTTGCTGAGACAATTGCTAGCCTCCCACCCTCCAGTGATCTTCCTGGTGATAAAACAGAGGTACCTGCAAAAATGAACGAAAATCGATGCAAAACGAATGCTCGGGGACCAAAACACGCAGTTCGGGGTCCCGAAAACCGGCCGTTAAGCACCGAAAGTGGCATTCGGCCACGAAGTGGGTACCTAAGACCCCAGTGTCCCCGAAAGGGAGTAAATGAGATGCATGCCAAAAACCGGACGAATCGGAGATGGTTGGGTGGTCCCGAACTGAGGCACACGGCCTGACGGCTCCGAAAACCGGGAATCGGGCTCCGAAATGGGCAAAATGGCCTACGGCCACGAAATGTAGCCCACGGCCACTGAGAGATGATCTGCTAGACCTCTCCCTCCCTTCAGGAAAAGAAAACAGAGAAAACCGAGTCCGATTCGCAAACCGAGGCAAGGCACAGAGAGAGTTCGGAAGTCCGGAGGCAGGGCGCACGGCGCGACTCTGAGACTTTTGAACGAGCACAACATGAACACACCACCGAGCGCTCAATCGGTGATGTCTGAGTCTTAAGGTCGGTCAAAAATGGGGTGTCTACAGTTGCCCTCTTTGACAGAACTCGGAAGTCACAAGTGACGGGAGTGAATGTCAAAGCCAGAGACGACCCATTTTTGACAAGGCCGAAGACTTAGACAATCATACAAGATAAACAGAGATATGCGCCCGCAGGCAAAGGGGGCAAAATGCAAAGAGACATGCACAGAGCCAAACGATCATGCAAATGCAGCAAGCTGTAATGAAGCAAGTATTCGCAAATAGATGCAACAGTTTTAAGCGAGAATGCAAAGCAACAACTACATTTCATGCAGTTAAGAATGCGGAGAATCATTCGACTCTCGTCGCGTCTCACACGGAGAAGATACGATACCTGCGCGATTCATCTGGTCGCACCAGCCTCAAATGAACCGTACATACAATATCGTGCCTGCAAAAGAGAGAAATTCAACAAGAACAATATGCTAACAACATATATTCAATGTGATTCCTGTGGTTGCGAAAGTTTGACACATGCAGTGTCGGCGAGTGAATGCATCGTAATGCGAGAAAGGAACACGCGTGACAACGCATGCTCGAGCACAGAGGTATGGTACACCAAGAAATCATGCATGACAATGCAAAATGTTCATGAGAATGCAAGTTATATGCACAACAACGCAAAACGAGCATAAACCAGGGTATCCGTTGCTGCGAAATAACGAGTAAGAAAACGCGCATTTCGGTGAAGCAACTTGATCGCGACCTCTGATTCACCTCCCAGAGAGGTTACAACATGTTCAAAAAGGATACACCTTGATTTTGATGAGTAATGATGAGACACATCTCAGAAATTGTAGCTGAAGTTCCGGCGGAGCAATTTCGCGCCAGGAAGTGCACTTTTCTTGAACTTTTTCAGGTCCGGGAACTCCAATCTTCCTCAAAAATTGCAGGGAGCTAGGTGGGGAGGTGGAGGAGATGGCCGGCCAGGTGGTTGCCCAAGGGAAGCCACCGGCCAGGACAAAAAAGCAGATGGCCGGCCAGCTAGAAAAGGTGGCCGGCCGGCACCTGTCCAAAAGCAGGGGCAATTTTGTCTTTTGCCTCATTTTCTATAAATATCCTCATCCATTCAATGTGAAATCACTCCCACAGCCGTGAAAACTTCTTCCCTTGCCTCCCAAACCATTTTTTCTTTCAGATCTGCACTTTATACGCGCTTTTCAGCCTCCCACGCAAGTTGTTTTTGCGAAATCTTCCAGTTTTAAGCACTTTGAGGCGATTAAATTTTGATTTCGGAGCTTCTTTTCTCATTTTCACCACTTGAGGTAAGTTTGTCTCAATATTTGGAAGATTTTCTCGGGAGTTGACTTTTGTTGACTTTTCATTTCCCGGGAGTTGACTTTTGTTGACTTTTTCCACTTTTGGCTCATTTTTGCTCATTTTTGCTCCTTTTTGCAGATTTCTTGAAATGGCAGGTGATTACCCTCATGGCGGAGGTCCTCCAGGTGCCGGAGATGATTTTGATATTATGGCACTGCCCCCGAGAGTCCGTCCTTTTATTCCCGGGAGGTACGCCCCGCCGGTACATGTGCTTCCGCGAGCTGTTTTCCGTCATTTCACCGAGTTCAATGACCGGCACCCGGGGATTTACTTCTGCGAGAGCCGAGCCAGCACCTCTCTCACGAAGCACGAGAGGTATTTTACTTTATTTCCTGCATTTTTCGTGCACTTTGTAGCTTTGCCATGCTTGAACACACAGTTTTAGCTTATGACATAGTACTTCGTTTGCACTCCGAACATGTGACTTAAGCACTTGAATTGCTGAACACACGGCTCATTGACTGATTGATTGTGAACACACGGTACACATTAGTTAAGAATTGAACATATGGCTCATACACTGATTTGTTGAACACACAGCCCGAATTTGAAGGTGAACACACAGCACACACTGAATAAGAGTAGAACATACAGTCCCAAACTCCGATTGTCTGAACACACAGTCCAAGTCGATGGTGAACACACAGCCCACACTGATTAAGAGTAGAACACACAGTCCCAAACACTGATTTCCTGAACACACAGCCTAGGTAGAAATTAAAGTGAACACGCAGCCCACTGATTAATGATTTGAACACGCAGCCTAAAACACTGATTTTCTGAACACGCAGCCCAGGTAGAAATTAAAGTGAACACGCAGCCCACTGATTAATGATTTGAACACGCAGCCCAAAACACTGATTTACTGAACACGCAGCCCAGGTAGAAATTAAAGTGAACACACAGCCCAGATAGAAATTAAAGCGAACACGCAGCCCACTGATTAATGATTTGAACACGCAGCCCAAAACACTGATTTTCTGAACACACAGCCCAGATAGAAATTAAAGCGAACACGCAGCCCACTGATTAATAATTTGAACACGCAGCCCAAAACACTGATTTTCTAAACACGCAGCCCAGATAGAAATTAAAGCGAACACGCCGCCTACTGATTAATGATTTGAACACGCAGCCCAAAACACTGATTTTCTGAACACGCAGCCCAGATAGAAATTAAAGCGAACACGCAGCCCAAAACACTGATTTTCTGAACATGCAGCCCAGATAGAAATTAAAGCGAACACGCAGCCCACTGATTAATGATTTGAACACGCAGCCTAAAACACTGACTTTCTGAACACGCAGCCCAGATAGAAATTAAAGCGAACACGCAGCCCACTGATTAATGATTTGAACACGCAGCCCAAAACACTGATTTACTGAACACGCAGCCCAGGTAGAAATTAAAGCGAACACGCAGCCCACTGATTAATGATTTGAACACGCAGCCCAAAACACTGATTTTTTGAACACGCAGCCCAGATAGAAATTAAAGCGAACACGCAGCCCACTGATTAATGATTTGAACACGCAGCCCAAAACACTGATTTTCTGAACACGCAGCCCAGATAGAAATTAAAGTGAACACGCAGCCCACTGATTCATTTGCACACTGCTACTTCATTTCATTTGCACACAGCTTGTATTTTATTTGCGTACTGAACACATGTATTCATTCTGCATGCAGGTTGGCTCTCGCGCTGTGTGAGGATATGGTTCCACTGCCGCGAGGGAGTGGTATGCCGAGCTCCCGGAGGCTGTCCGGGATTTGGTTGACGCAGCAGGGTTCAGAGCATCCTGCATGGGATTATCACACTGTCCTGCCAGCAGGACATTATTAGCTGCTTTGGTGGAGAGATGGTGGGACACCACCAATTCTTTCCATTTTTCTGCCACCGGGGATATGACCATGACCCCGCTGGATTTTGCCGTACTCACCGGCCTAGACACAGGCGGTTGGCCCATACCTTATGACGAGGATATGGGTGAGTGGGAGACCGCATGGATACATTTGTTGGGGGCTCGCCCACCTGTAGACAGAGCTTCCGGGAGAGTCCGGTACACCTGGTTCTCTTCCCGTTTTCGGAGGCCAGAGATGGAGCCTGAGTCTCCTGAGGAGATTGAGCAGTACACCCGAGGTTTCCTCATGTTCCTCTTTGGCACCACTCTGTTTGCTGATAGGGGGAACACTGTTGGATTGTATCTTCTGAGTGCCCTAGTGGACCTATCACAGGTCCGTCGGTATGACTGGGGTGGCGCTGGCCTGGTTACTCTCTATTGTTACATGAGTGCGGCCTCTCGCGGGCGGGGAGACTTACTCGGCGGCTACTACTGGAGAGCCTAGGAGGTACGTTCTGTCCTCTTGATCTACATTTCTGCTCCTCATTACTTGTTCATTGCACACACGGCGCACTTTACACTCTGTATTCTGCCTTTAGCACTTTGTATTTACATTCCGCACTGCTTTTCTCAGCTATGGGTGTACGTGTATTTTCCCACGTTAGCCCCGGAGATGGAGGTGGCAGGGTTTCTTACGACCCCGTTTTCACTGGCATTCGAGGGCCCGCACCGACCGAGACCTCGAGAGACTCTCTTCTACCTGCGACAGTATTTTGATACTGTGCGGACGACAGAGGTATTTCAGAACTCTCAGTTCCTTTCATTTTCATCTTTGATCCGCCCTGTATATTCCTGATCTCTGATTGATTTATGCACTGGTTATCCGCAGATTACTTGGCAGCCCTGGGCGGTCTTAGGTGATGGTCTCCGATATCAGTATCCCGGAGGATCGAGTAATTCCCAGTATAGCTTCTGCTCGAAGGACCAGTCGGTAGGGCATGGTTCCTGGGGGAACGCTTTCTATGCCAAGTGTGGGGGTACGATTCTCAGGACCCTCCTGCTGTACCTCCAGCCACTATGCGGACTGCAGATAGACTCTCTATCCAGGAGGTCACTAGTGCTATGCAGGGCACCGATGCTTTGTTACATCTCATGGAGGGGGACTACGCCACCTATCGTCGTATATATCTGATGCCCCCCTTGACGGGAGTGCGTGCTTCGACGCTGAGGCCTACTGATGTACCATCTTCGAGTCGTGCCCGTCTACGGATATCCCCTCCTCTAGCAGGGCTGGTGCATCTAAAGGGTAGAGGTAGTTCGATTCCTCCTATCCCTCCGACTCTTCATCATCCTGGGTGGCCAGACATGCCGACCGAGTTGACGAGTTGGCGATTCGGGACTCCTTACCAAGTTTCGCTAGAGCCTCCTCTTCCTGACCACAGATATGTCAGAGACCCTGATTCACCACCGGATGTTTTACAGCTTTGATTTATCAGTCGGATATTTGGACATTCATTCCTTTACTGATAATTTTGCATTTGTATCTGTAGCCTCCAGTTGAGTATAACAGACGAGCTGCTCGGGATGTTGGCCACATTCGAGGGCATGATCCTACGGAGGGAGGCATAGCTAGCCATCATGGGAGTGCAGGTACTGTCCATCTTTCCCGTATTTAGCATATTTCTGATAACATACTGGCTTGGAACATTCTGCTGTATTGATAGTCTGTGTAGAGCACATCTGACACACACCTCACTCACATATTGTCTTGTATCTGCTTTTCATATTTGAACTGACGCATTGAACTCTTCATTTTCAGATGCCTCCCGTATATGCTCCGTCGCAGGCTGGGCCACCCGGGCCTTCTCAGAGAGGTCGAGGTGCTGGGC
>JAPPVO010005853.1:0-23418 GCA_030407325.1 Camellia japonica | reverse complement strand
TGAATCCGATACCGACGAATGATCTGGGAGCCGTTTACTGAGCAGGCGTCTTTTTGTTTTTGTTTTTGTTTTTCTTCTTTTGGATACTGCTTTGTTGGTTCAGGGTAGTTTTCATGTATAAATTGGTTAGCATCTGCGCGCAATTTATTAATGAAATTTCCTTGTAATTTTTGCTACCACCACACACTTTGTATGAAAGAGTTCTGTGGTTTAATTTTAATGAATTCCTTGTAATTTTTGCTACCACCACACACTTTGTATGAAAGAGTTCTGTGTTTGTCAATGCATTTGGTAAAGGTAAAATGGAATTGCATATACTGTGGGGAAACCCTGATTTGTGAATCTGCCCTTGCCCCAGGGGGTTCATAAAAAGAATTCTAGCTCTGAATCAGCTTGTGAGCCGGCTGGGGTACTTGGTCCGAATAGATTGATAAATCTGCTCTTGCTAGTCAACTCGTGCGCCGGATGATTTTACTGTGGCACGAATGATTTTATCTAGAACTCTTCTGAACAAACCGTACATGGAATCTGCCCTTGCCTGGAGGCTTATTCGGCCCTAAGGTTTCTGCAGATTCAATACATATCCCATCAAAATCACCATTTGCAATTTCACTGCCTACTGATCTTGGACCCTTAGATTGACGAATCTGCCCTTGCCCCAGGGGGTTCATGATAAGAACTCTGGCTCTGAGGAATCAATTCGTGAGCCGGCTGGGGTAGTTTAGCCGAATAGAACTACTGAAGGTAGGGAGGAAAAGATTGGTCAATATCTGGGTTCCTGCGGATTCAATACATATCCCATCAAAATCACCATTTGCAATTTCGCTGCCTACTGATCTTGGACCCTTAGATTGGTGAATCTGCCCTTGCCCCAGGGGGTTCATGATAAGAACTCTGGGGTAGTTTAGCTGAATAGATTGATGAATCTGCTTTTGCCCAAATCAACTTGTGAGCCAGCTGGGGTACTACGCATTTAGGCTGAAGATTTTGAGCCAAAAGCTTGTTGTGCCGTCAACTTAGTCGGCGTCAGGCGATTGGGTTTCGCGATTAATGAACTTGCCTCGATCGTGCTGCCTCTGCGAGTGTTAAATGATCAAAGGTACAGCTTTTAAGAGTCTGGTAGGTATCTGATTCAGACTCCTGAGAGAAAATCTATTGTGCGAATGTCGAACAAACTCTTCTTTAACAGCAAAGGGGAAGCCAAGACATTGGCTGAGCTTGGCGGTGATATGAATCGAAGTGAACACCGTGGTGCGCTCTTGCGTGCTGGGAGTAAGAGTTCTATGGGTCGAGAGAGGCGTCAATCTCCTCGACGTCGTAGTAGGTCGCCCAGACGGGATAGGCAGTCTCAGGGGAGATCGCCACACGCCCAAGTCGAAAGGAGATCAGACACGAATCCGTGCCCGTTAAGTTTTGCAGTATTTGTGAAGAATAAGCCCATGACGGAAGCGGACTCGATCGTTCGAGATCCAGACGTGGCGGTCGAGTTTGCTCGACAAATATTTCCTCCGGAAGTTCAGCAGTCAATGGTTGGTCGTCAGGACTACGAAGTGTTTCACGAGGGCATTCATGGGGCGGTGAAAGGGCTCTATGCGGCTTATGAAGTCGGCATGCGATTACGCGCCGCCCGCCGAGAAATAGAGAAAAAGGAAGAGCATATCCGCAGTTTGGAGGCTCGCGTGGAGGCGGCTGAACGTGAGTTAAGAAAGATCAAAGCGGCTCAAGTACAACCAGCAGGGCAAGTGAATCCAATCGGGAAGAGAGGGTTACCAGTCGGCTTATAAGCGCTGCCCTTGCCGATCGTGAAACAGCGAGCATGTTCGCATTGGAGTCGGCAAAGGGGAGGTCTTGTGAAAAAGGTTTTCACGAAGGGCGCTTGGTCGGAATCCAAAAGACCAAGGAGAAGCTTGCCGAAGAGGTTTGTCGATGTGAAAATCGTGGGTTTAGGCATGGTTAGATCAAGGCATCTCAAGCTGCCGAATCTCTTCGCTTGTCAGGCATCGATTCGGCGTCACCTCTCTACCACAGTAAGGACTTTCCGTTTTCTGCTTTCGAGGTTGAGAAGAGTGAGGATGAGGGCGACGCCGTGTGACTTTAATTATTGTAAGGTTCGAACGCTGGTTGCATTCACAATTATGTAATTTCTTGGTTTTTTGAATAAAAGACGCTTTATTGAAAATATCAAATTGTCTCCCGCATTCGGCGTGTGCGTGTTTAATTTTATTCCATAAATGTTTGGATAGACGTAAATACATCAATCGGACTCAGCATGTTAAATCGATACGCCGATTCGTTGGCGTGATCGGCCTACATGTGATGGCCGTTTACTTTTGAATAAAGCCACTGCGGCGTGTGTTGTTGAAATTTGAGGTGGCTCGAATGCCAGATGTCTAGCGATTGGGCTAGGTAATTTTTGCCCTTGCGCAGCCATGGCGCGCGCGTTTTAGCCAACCGTTGGGTTAACTAGGTCATGGAGAATGTTGACCGACGCCTGTCTCGTGGGGTTTAGTGTTGATAAAATCACTTCGGGATTTGGGCCTCGAGATCGCGGCCATTCTGAGAATAAAAGCGGCAGGCGCCTCATGCAATCAACATATTTGGCTACCAGCATCTATTGCGTGGGATGATCAAGAGTTCTCACCATCAGATGGTGATGATAGTTGCAGGAGCTCAAATTCCGGCCGAACTTGGCGCTCAGATGGTTTGCGGCGGAGGATTCTCCGGTGTGGGAGGTGGACCGCTGAAAGGAGAAACTGGAAACACGTCAGCCTCCAAGTCGTTGAAGCAGATCGCCCCGAAAAGACACAACGACCGCTGCCCCTAACCTCCCTTGTCTTGGATCTTGGCCTTGACATTGTCGATGGTGTCAGAGGCCCGGCGACATGCCGATTCGGGCGCGGTTAGATCGATGCGTTTTGAGCCGCGATGGTTGTTCAAATGACAAGAGTTGGGTCGATGGGTTGATTTGTCTTAGAAGTTAGAGATAGATATTGTAATGTTCGAACGCGGTTGCGTCTATGTAACAACTTTTTAATCAAATAAAAAGTGTTATTTCATATAGTTGAGTCTTACTCTGAAAATCTTTTGTTTAGCTATGCCGGATGAATGTTCCTGATCCCAACTTTTAATGGTTAAGCACGTCATTTCGTATGGTTTAATAGTTTGCTATCGGAAAGTTTGCTACCGGAACTTTTGTGTAGCTTAAATATTTTTCCTGTATTCAGGGATCGGCCCTTGCCTTAGGCGGGATGCGAGTTAATCCGGAATGGGTCGTACTCGTGGGCCGGCTAAGGCACGCCTTGTCCGGCGAACCATATTAGTGATTCCGGCTTAATTAGTTGATTAAAACGGGCTCCGGATCCGGAGACTTATTTTGGCCAATCGTGATGCATCCACGAAGGGCGCTCCGAATCCGAGAGACTTATTCGGCCCTAAGGTGTCATGCACCAAAGGGGGCTCCGAATCCGGAGACTTAATTGGCCAATCGTGACATCCACGAAGGGCGCTCCGAATCCGGAGCTTATTCGGCCCTAAGGTGTCATGCACCAAAGGGGCTCCGAATCCGGAGACTTAATTGGCCAATCGTGACATCCACGAAGGGCGCTCCGAATCCGGAGACTTATTCGGCCCTAAGGTGTCATGCACCAAAGGGGGCTCCGAATCCGGACTTAATTGGCCAATCGTGACATCCACGAAGGGCGCTCCGAATCCGGAGACTTATTCCCTAAGGTGTCATGCACCAAAGGGGCTCCGAATCCGGAGACTTAATTTGGCCAATCGTGACATCCACGAAGGGCGCTCCGAATCCGGAGGCTTATTCGGCCCTAAGGTGTCATGCACCAAAGGGGGCTCCGAATCCGGAGACTTATTCGGCCCTAAGGTGTCATGCACCAAAGGGGCTCCGAATCCGGAGACTTAATTCGGCCAATCGTGACATCCACGAAGGGCGCTCCGAATCCGGAGCTTATTCGGCCCTAAGGTGTCATGCACCAAAGGGGGCTCCGAATCCGGAGACTTAATTGGCCAATCGTGACATCCACGAAGGGCGCTCCGAATCCGGAGACTTATTCGGCCCTAAGGTGTCATGCACCAAAGGGGCTCCGAATCCGGAGACTTATTCGGCCTAAGGTGTCATGCACCAAAGGGGCTCCGAATCCGGAGACTTATTCGGCCCTAAGGTGTCATGCACCAAAGGGGGCTCCGAATCCGGAGACTTAATTGGCCAATCGTGACATCCACGAAGGGCGCTCCGAATCGGAGACTTATTCGGCCCTAAGTCATGCACCAAAGGGGCTCCGAATCCGGAGACTTATTCGGCCCTAAGGTGTCATGCACCAAAGGGGCTCCGAATCCGGAGACTTATTCGGCCCTAAGGTGTCATGCACCAAAGGGGCTCCGAATCCGGAGACTTAATTTGGCCAATCGTGACATCCACGAAGGGCGCTCCGAATCCGGACTTATTCGGCCCTAAGGTGTCATGCACCAAAGGGGGCTCCGAATCCGGAGACTTATTCGGCCCTAAGGTGTCATGCACCAAAGGGGGCTCCGAATCCGGAGACTTAATTGGGCCAATCGTGACATCCACGAAGGGCGCTCCGAATCCGGAGACTTATTCGGCCCTAAGGTGTCATGCACCAAAGGGGGCTCCGAATCCGAGAGACTTATTCGGCCCTAAGGTGTCATGCACCAAAGGGGCTCCGAATCCGGAGACTTATTCGGCCCTAAGGTGTCATGCACCAAAGGGGCTCCGAATCCGGAGACTTAATTGGGCCTAGAGGCTTGAAGGAGATGACAAAGAAAATGATTTTCATTAAAACGTGGTACCAGTACAAGCATCAGATCCCACAAGTCGGGTCCGTAAATGGATCTTCATAAAGTCTACGTTCGCGCGGATTGCGGTGAGCCACGGATCTCCTCAATGCCACGGTCTGTTGGGAAGCGCATAAGCTGATGGTAGGTGCTTGGGACAGCCTTCATGACATGCAACCAGGGGCGCCCCATGATGGCATTATACGGCGACGGAAGCTTCACAACCAAGAATTCCACGTCAACCGTTTTTGAGCCCGCTCGAACAGGTAGCACGACCCTCCCCAACGGGTACTCTGGATTCGTGTTGAAGCCGAACAGTGGCTGAGACGACGGTGATAGGTCCGACTCGTTGAGGCCGAGTTCAACAAAAGTTCTGTAGTACAAGATTTCCGAAGTGCTTCCTGGGTCTATGAGAATGCGTTCAACGCTGAACTGACGTACGCGTAATTTGACGACCAAAGGATCGACGTGGCTGGCCACTGTTCCGACGAGGTCGGAGTCATCGAACTTAATTGTCGGAGCTTCTCTGGGCCTGCCAGTTGACATGTTATGTTTTTGGGGAATTGGGTGCGATTGGATCGTATGCACGGTTAGGGATGCTGACAGACCGTAGATTATGTGGATCACACCAAGCGGAGGTGAATCCTGTCTCAAGGCTAATGCTTTGGTTGGCCTTCCCTTGCTCACGTATTGCTGCAGTCGACCATCTTGCACCAGTTCCTCCAGATGATCCTTTAGCGCGTAACAGCTCTCGGTTTCGTGGCCGTGATCTTTGTGGTATTCGCATCGTCTGTCCCTCCTCCGTGTGTCGGGAGGCCCCACCATCTTCGACGGCCACTTGAAAAATGGGAGGTGCTGGACTTTGGTCATTATTGCCGCGATCGGCTCTGTCAACTCCGTATACTTCTTGTCGGTTCGCCTTGAGCGTCTGCTGTCGACTTGTAGTTGTTCGTTCGTTCGGTGGGAGCACTGATCGCTTGATCGGCGGGAGTCCCGCCTTTTGTCTCGCTTGGTTCGTTGCCGGGGCTCAGGGCTTGGTGGCGGCACGGAGCTTATTGGGCGAGCAATTTCGGGGAGGGCCGTTTTGCTGGAGATTTGTCCGGCTTTTATCCTCAGGGCATCATCTTCGACTTTACAATATTCTTCAACTTTCTTCATCAACGCCCAGACTGTTTTAGGGGGCCTTCTGGTCAGGGAACTGCGCAGAGCACTGTCAGGATGTAAGCCCATTTTGAAGGCGGTGATGGCCATGGAGTCGTTGCAAGCGTCGTCAACAAGGTTGAAGCACTCCCAATATCGTGCCGAGTACGCTCTGAGCGTCTCTCCCGACTGGATCTGCATAGCCCAGAGGGAGTCGGCCTGTTTCGGTTGTACCTCGTTGGTGATGAACCTGGCCCTGAAGGATTTCTGCAGTTGTCGGAAGCTTTTAATCGAAGCTGGCTCCAACTTGTAATACCACCTACGGCTAGTGGACCTAGGCTGCTAGGGAATATTCGGCACATGAGGGCTTCATTGTCTGCGTGCAGCGTCATGGCCTGTTTGTAATGACGGATATGATCAGTGGGGTCTGATTTTCCGTCGTAAAGAGTGAACGACGGAGCTTTGAATTTCTTGGGCAGGGACGCCCTTGCGATCCGTCGAACGAAAGGATCGTGCTGGTCTTCCTCGTTTGAGCTGCTTCTCCTGCGCTTGTTCCTTGTTCGCAGATCCTTTTCGGAGGAGCTGGAGGTTTCGGATCGTCCCCTTGCGTCGAGCTCCGTGGATGATGAGTTGGAGTTGCTATCGGTATCCTTTGGTCGAGCCCGAGGTCTTTGCCCGTCTGCCCTCGGAGGTCGCTCTGGTTCCTGGCGCATGGCCTCTCTAGATTTTGCTACCTCCAGGGCCAAATCTTGACGGAGTCGTTCGTTCTCAGCGATCATGTTCTCGAGCCTTTGTTCATTCTGCTTTGCTTGTTCTATGATAGCCTGCATTGTTTCTTGTGCTGAAGTTGTTGGCGAATCGAAGTTCAAGACGCGTCGTGCCGCGATGGTTTCTTTTCCGAGCATATTAGCTGGGGTGAGGTCGTCTCCTGTGTGATCTCGTCGGTGGCTATCGGAGGATCTTCGGTCACGCCTTCCATGGATGTATTTGAGTATTCCCACAGACGGCGCCAATTGTGGGGAAGTGGTTTGGAAATACTCTTCAGATCCTGGAAGACGCCAATGATCCTCAGCTAGTCACCTGCAAAGATACAAATACTCCGGTCGGGGGTGCCGGAATTAGCACTCCGACGGACAAGTCAGTTCTTCTACTCAAGAAAGCTTGTTGACTAAGTTTTTAGAAGTGATTCTTACATACCTTTTCTAGTCCATTGCCATTATATTTATACTCGTTTCTTCTGATCCTCGGGGCCAGGGCCTACTTTTTCAATCATTATCTTTTCCACTATTCGGCTCTAGGGATCCGCCCCTATTCGGCCTATCTATCCTATTCGGCCCCTTATCATTGCGGGATATCTGCCGGCTAGCGTCAAGCTTCTAAAATATACCTCCTTTTGTCTTCGCCAATTATTCGGCTACCACACTTTCTCAACAACATTTTTTTTTTTTTATCTATTGCATCACAGATTCATATACACCACAGATTTTTATTTATTTTTATTTTTTATCTGTTGCAATATGCTTCTCAACAACATCAACAAGAAGAAATATCAACAACAACAAAAATTACACACATAAGGACAAACGAAATAATTTAAGTAACATAAGGAAACGCGAAATAATTTAGATAAAATCACGTCAACCCTAATGTTACTTATATAGAAACAAAACTTAGAAAAAATAAATATAAATCATTAAAGACTTTTCTCAAATTGCTTCTCTAAATCACTAAAATTATTAGTTCGTAAAATCTAAAATTACTCCACCCATTACAAAATGATTTTTGATTATTTTCAATAAATATAACATGAAACGAGAGGTAGGTTCAATAAACCAAGCCTCCATTGAGTCCATTTCTCCCATAGATTTGTTCCATTACAATTTAAATATATAAGAGTTTTTAGAGATTGATTTTTTTATTTTTAAAATTAAAAATTTTGTTATAAAAAATATTTGGACTAATTTCTGTTATTGCAAGGATAGTTGCTGAAATATTATCTCGAATAGTAAAAAACAAGGTATTTAGCGACAATTTTTTTAAAATGTCACTAATTTGTCCCAGAAAAGGGTTTTTTTGTAGAGAAAAATTTTGATTCCCAAAAGAAAATAATTCATCATTAATGTCTAAATTTTGTTACTAAAAATATAATAGTGACACTTTTGGCAATAAATATATTTGGTCTCTAAAAAGTGATTTTATACCTAATTTTTGTCTCTAGAAATTTAAATTTGTTGTAGTGTTTATTTTCAAAGATAAAAGGGTGAAATTAGATTAATAGTGAGGTGAGATTTATCAAAATCATGTTTAAAAGAATAGTTGGAGGGGGAATAGAGTTGGAAAGAGAAGGGAAAATTCTTGATTGCTAGCTTTACTCTGTCGTGTCGTGTGGATTGTTTTCAAAATTAAGAGTAGATTTATTTATTTCTTTCTTTTGATGAAGAGCAGGACAAAGGGGAAGGTGAATTCTTCCTTGGTTCAATTTGTAGACTTTGTAGAGTCTTTTAAATAGCTAATGGCCAAGGCATCAATGGGGTTCTTACTCTAGCTTTCTTCGAGACTAGTGGTCTCAATATTTCCCTATTTTCATATGACACCTGCAACTCAATCCATGCAATGAAGAATTTGAAGTTAGCTACAGATCAGCTCATTGGTTGCACAAAACACACCTATCAAAAGAAAAATGATCAACTATATTGCACTAAATTTTTAGATTATAGAGGATATGATATACCCTTGATATGACTTGAAGGGAAAATTGCCACAAGATTGAGATAGATGTTGATCAGTTTTGATAGTTTGATATTTTATTTTGGAATTTGGTGAGAAAGAGAAGATAGGCTTATTACAATAAACGTAATAATAAAAACAAGATGTGGGAATTTAACATAAGTAATTGAGTGTGAGTGCTTTTAGAAATCAACAAATTGTGAAAATTCTATAGGCTATAATACAGCAAAGGGGGTCTATTAAATATTCATTTTTGTCTAGGTATAGTCTGAAGAGTGAGAGCATCACAAGCAAATGGTGAAGCCTATAGCCTCGATGATCAATGAAGTACAAAGCTAAGAAGTCTATAATCTACAACAATAACCAAAGAAAGTGAATCAGGCTTCCGACTGTGAAAGTGGTGAAACATATTATCATCCATCCTTTACATACAGTAGAATTCAAAATGCATTTTTTTGAGATCTTGATGAGAATGAAAGCTCGTAAGCGGTTAAGTCAGGGAGACTAGTCACATAAGCTCCTTTAGAGATAGAGGTAGTAACATGCACTATTAACCAACATTTATTTGCACAGGCAAACAGTTGATTCAGACACCATTCTTTAGCCGGTAATGGTTATTATTATTCAATGCCGGTGACACCAAAAACACAAGTACTAAACACACATACTTGGATTGATTTTTAAAGCACCAACACTGAGAGCTTCCAAGTTCTTATTACAACTACACAAGTCCCAAATCAGAACCATTAAGGATATGATATTTGCACATTACTATGCCATGATCAGCTTAGCATCGAGATCTTTAACCAGTTCCACTGCAGAGTTTATGTATTTGTATATGAACATCAAGTGAATAGCCAAGAAGAGGAAGAAGAATAAAGGGTTAGAAAAGGGAAGAAGTTTGGGATTATAATTCTTATATCTTATTCCATAGTTCCCAAGCTATTTATAAGCTAAATGAGAACACCAACTACAAAAAAATAACAACTGAAACAATAATGCAGAAGGTTGGGCACAGAATGTGGAAGTAGTTGCAACCATTTATTGAAAACAAACTACAACTAAATCCTATTCTTGAGGCAGAGGTTGCTGGGACCTATTCTCATGGTAAAATAATGAACATATCACTCATCCTCCCTTACAATATTCTTGTCTGCAAGGATAAAATTAGGGTAAGTCTTCGCAAAACACCAACGATTCTCCCGAGTAGCATCTTCAACGGGTGCACCCATCCATTTAACCAAAATCTCGGTCTTTGGTTGGTGAAGCCCCTTTTGGATGACACAGGTGTCCAACACAGCTTTAGGTTGAGGAAGAATCTCGGATGCGTTGGATATGGGGGACAGGTTGGTGGAAGTAGTGGTGACTGGTCCGATGTGATGCTTTAAGAGACTCATATGAAAAACGTCATGGATTTGGGAATCCCCCGGTAACTCAAGTTTGTAAGCCACAAGTCCGACTCTGGCAAGGATCTTATAAGGGCCAAAGAATTGAGGTGAGAGTTTCATAGAGCCGCGGAAGGTGACTACCTTTTGCCTATATAGCTGTAGTTTAAGGTACACATAATCACCGACCTCGAAAACGACTTCCCAATGATGTTGGTTAGCTTGTGACTTCACAGTCATGAGCAACGGCCAAATTTCGACGTAAAAGACTGAGAATGTCATTACGGCTACGCAAAAGGTCATCCATGACTTGAACTTTTGTTGTGCCAAGAATGTAGGAAAGTAGAGTTGGTGGAGGCTGACCATACATAGCTTCAAAAGGGAAAATTTTGGTGGATGGGTGGATGGAAATATTGTAACTATATTCAGCCCATGCAACCCATTCAGTCCATTTTTTTGGTTAGTCATGCGTAAAGCACCTGAGGTATTACTCGAGTGTGTGATTAACCACTTCCGTCTGTCTGTCGGTCAGGGGATGGTAACTAGAGCTCATAGAGAGAGCTGTACCCTGCAGCTGAAATAAAGTTTTCCAAAATGAACTGATAAAATTTTTATCACGATCACTTACAATGGACGTGGGTATGCCGTAAAGTCGGACAATTTGTTCAAGAAAGACTTTGGCCACGATGAGGGCGGTAAATGGGTGCTTGAGTGGAATAAAGTGCACATACTTGGTCAAGCGGTCGACCACCACCATGATGACAATTTTGCCATGTGATAATAGCAAACTTTCGAAAAAATCCATGGAAATATCAGTCCAAATTTTATTGGGTATGGACAACGGTTGTAGTAGACAGGCAAGACGTAAACAATTAAATTTGCAGTGTTGACAAACATCACAATTTTTGATGAAGTCCTTGACCGCGGTGCGCATGTGAGGCCAAATGAAGCTAGCGTGGATGTGGCTCATTGTTTTATGATAGCCAAAGTGTCCACCCTTCAGTGAAGAGTGATGTGCGGATAATACGGTAGGAAGTAGTGGCCAGGAGAGACTCAAATAGATACACCCACTTTTGAAAAGCACTCCATCACGTAAGGAATACTGTGGCTAAAGATGTAATGGTAGTAAGCCCAACAACTGACTATAGAATGGATCGGTTGCGACCTTTTTCTGGAGTGTGGTCCACCACTTTGCAATTGGAAAGGACACAACATGGAATTTGAGCTCGCCAACCTATGAGAGTGCATTAGCACCAGAATTCTCTTTCCCTTTCTTGTACTCAATAATGTAATCATACCCGAGAATTTTCGGTAACCACTGGGTTTGGATTGGCGTCATGATTCGTTGCTCTAACAAATATTTTAAACTTTTCTGATCAGTGCAAATGATGAAAGGTTTACCGATGAGATATGGTCGCCATTTGCGAATGGCCTTGACTATGGCTAGCATCTCTTTCTCATATGTTGATAAAGCTAAGGTCGAGGGCTTAAGAGCTTCGTTAAAGTATGCGACTGGCTAGCCCCATTGCGATAAAATGGCTCCGATGCCCACCCCACAAGCATCGCATTTGATCACAAAGTTTTGAGTGAAATCTGATAATTGGAGGACTAAAGGAGTTGTGCGTGCTTTCTTTAGTTGGGAAAAATCAGCGGCAGCCTCGGAAGTCCATCAGAACCCATCGTTGGATAATAATGGAGTGAGAGGTGCTATAATTCCCCCAAACCCGCTGATAAATTTTTAGTAGTATCTTGCTATGCCAAGGAAGCCGTGAACCCCTCTTGCCGAAGTGGGTGTAGGCCACTCAAGAACTGAGTTAATCTTTGCTTAATCGACAACCGCTCTTGTAAAGGAAATAAGATGTCCCAAGTATGCTACCTGTAAAACTGAAACAACATTTAGATTTCTTGGCAAATAATTGATTACTAGATAAAACTTGGAAGACCGCATGGAGGTGTCCGAGATGGTTGATCCAATTTTTGTTGTACACCGAAATGTCGTCAAAAAAAAAACTAGAACAAACTTCCTTAAGTAGGGTCGTAGCAAGTTATTCATCAAACTTTGAAGGTGAAGGGGGCGTTTGTAAGTCCAAAGGGCATCATAATAAATTCATAATGTCCGTCATGTGTCTGAAAAGCAATTTTATGAACATTAGCCTCTTGAACTTGTATTTGGTGGTATCCAGCTCGGAGATCGAGTTTTGAAAAATACCGGGAGCCATGTAATTCGTCAAGGAGTTCGTCTATGATAGGGATTGGGTATTTATCTTTGATAGTAATATTGTTAAGAGCTCGGTAATCAACACAAAACCGCCACCCTCTATCCGCTTTTTTGACGAGCAATACTGGTGAAGAAAATGGGCTGGTACTAGGGTAGATCAAACCTGAGTCAAGAAATTCCGTCACCATCCTCTCAATTTCCGTCTTTTGATAATAAGGGTATCAGTAGGGTTGGACACTCACAGGTTCTTGATTTGGTTGTAACAGAATATGGTGATCATGGGTTCATATCGGTGGCAAGGTATTGAGGATGTCAAAGACATGCTCAAATTTAGTGAGGATTTAGTCGAGGTCGACGAGGGGGTTATTGACTGAAGTTGGTTTGTGGCTTGGAATGACTTAAAAAACAAGGCTGTTCCATTGAGGTTGAGAAGTTCCTTATCGCTCAAGGCAGTGGTGTAGGTTGCCTAAGGCCTTGAAACATACAAGATTTACCTCCCTGCTGGAAAAACATAGTGAGATGGCTGTAATCAGTTTCAATCGGTTCAAGGGTGGTCAACCACTGAACTACCAAAACCACTTGATAGGCCGCTGCTGGTAAAACATAAAAATCTGATTGAATTGGAAAGTTTTGGACAAGGAGTGTGAGTGTAGACACCCCATTTTGGACCGCCCTTAAGATTTGGGCACCTCAGTTGAACACTCGATGATGAAAAGTTATGTTGTGCAATTGTTCGAATCTTCAGCAAGAGGCTTAGATTTTTGAGCTTTCTAATCCCAACCTTACATCCTATTTTGACCAAAACTATTTCAGACCTTAAAAACGCTCTTTTTCAAAATATTTTTCCAAATATTTCTACGATATTCCGAGGCTCGCATTTCGTTTAAAATATTGCACTTTTCGGTAAACCGAGTAAAGACAAAGTGAAAATAAATGAAATGGAGGTGAACTCTTTTGAAAAATCTTTAAAAACATCTTATTTATAGGTTTGGAGTTAAAGGAAATAGGAGAGGGGGGGGAAGAAAACTAGTTAGAGAAAAGGTTGAGCATCAAATAGTTAAGAAAGAAACAAGTAGCCTCCACTAAATTAGGCATATCTTTTTGTACACTTAGAATTTATATATGAGGCTACCACCATTGGAAAGTAGACTTCCAGTGCTTCAATTTAGACTCAAGAATCAAATGAAACCAAGCCCAGATGAAGGAGATATACCCATTTGAAATCAAGCTTGAGAGTATTATTGTGGCAGGCCGGCCAGTTAATGAAAAATATTTAAAGTGGCAGGACGGCCATGTGTCCTTGCATGCCAATTTTAGTGGTCGACCGTCTCCTACATGGTCGGCCAGCCAGTTTTTTGGTTGGCAGATATTTTGCTGCCAGCTGTTCCCTATGTGCATACATTACAACAGCTGTCTCTATACAGTTGTGTTCAACGGAGGCACTAGATTTTCTATATATACATGACCACCCCTCTTGAAATTAGGTTAGAAAAAATTACCAAAGGCCAAAAACTTGTAAAACACACACTCTCTCTATCTTGCAACCTACACACTCTCTTTCTACACTTCCTAAACTAAAAATTTGAGTCTTCTTGCTGAGGTTATTAAGCTAAAATTTCAGCTCTTGAGGGTGAGCACTTGTTAGTTTGTGAATCAAAGTGTAACCTCTCTTCATGTGGTATAATTTTGGCCATCTCTACACTACTTCTTTCCCATCTTTTCTTGCTATTTTTGTACTGTTTTGAGGCTATTTTTATGGGCTAAAACTTTTGACTTAAAGCTACCAAAGGTGGAGGGGTTAACCACCCTTCTTTAAACCTTGTTCTCCAAGTTTTTGTCCTTGTGTTTCCCACTTCTTTCTCAACTTTTGGCCACTGATTTTTAGAGTTTTAAAAGGATAAAATATGTTTTTTTGAGATCCAAAAAGTGGAGGGGTTAGCCACCCCTCCTTAGGCTTACTTACTAGCTTTATTTCTCTCTTGCTTTAGCTCACTTTTTTTTTCAAATTAATTCCAGCACTGTTTTTACTCATTTTAGGACTGTTTTAATGTGTTTACTTCATTCATGCTTTGTATAGTATGCTTATAGTGTTGTAGCCTCATAGGTTTAGTGGTTTAGGCTTTAGACACCAACCTATTTGAGTTGATAGCTTTTATTTTCATAGCTTTCATACATGTGCTCACACTTGCAACAATCATCTTCCTCCTTTCTTGGTTTTCTTTGTTTGAGAGTCATTTCAAACAAGTGTTGTTTAAGGCATGCAAAAGAGACCTTTTCATGCTTAATGGTTTAATGTCTTTGGAGGTTCATTGCTAAGGCATTAGATCTCTCTCATGTCAAGAACAACTTCTTGTTTGACACTTCCCTCCATTTAGTGGACTTAATTCTCATTCTTGGACAAAATGACTAAAGAATGGAAAGGTAATAAAAGAGGTTAATAAAATTGAACTAAAATGGTAACAAGAGTAATAAAATTGGTTTGGGTTCAATCGGACGTTAATTGAACCTATTGCGTTCCGAGTCATTACATACTCATTAGTGATGTTAATGATTCAAGAAGCAATGTTTACCACTTCCCTAGAGAGGTAACTCCATGATAGGGAGGAGGTTCCTTTGGTCTTTTATTTCCATTTATTGAGACTTTGTCCCATTGATTCATAGATCATCACGCAATGAATTTGCAATCATCGATGATTTGTGGCCCAATTTTACTCCTCCCTTGATCAATTCCATCGCAGGGAGAGGTAAAAAAGACAAACACATCCCGAAAACACTCTGTTTGTGCTCTGTTTTCATTCTGTTGCAGTAAGGTAGAGCCTAAAAATAGTGGTCGACTTACCTCCCAACCATCCGGCCGACCACTTTTTATGGTCGGCTAGCCACTGCATTTTACACAGGCAGTGCCATTTTCATGGTAGAATAGAGCAGAGGCTAGGGTGAAAACAGATTAATTTTTTGACTGCGAGACAGAATAGAAACTAGAGGTAAACAAAGAATTTTTGAGAGGATATTCTTGTTCATGTGCATGCAACTCCTCGTCTTCCGTTCCTTAATTTAGTAGTGTGTTGTAATTCATTATTTAGAATTTTTTGAACTTGTAATAATTAGCTAAGTTAGCTTATTCATTTATTTATTCATTGGGTGTTGTAATAGCTAGTTTAATCCAGACACTCATTCGGACCCTCTTGTAGGAGGGAAAAATTGTAATAATATGTATGTCTTTCAATCCCCATTTCTTTCTCCCTTTTATTTATCCGCTTATGATGGATAATATATAGCATCATGTTTTTCCTTAGCATTTTCCATGACTTGCATCCATTCGTTTTGCATGTATAAGGGTTCGGCTCATCATACTAATCAATGTCAATTTCAAATTCCTTACTCGAATACATGCTTTGTCACATGCCTTGAATTGACTCATATGTCATATTAGTAGCCAAGCCTATTAATTGCTTTTTGTATGTGTTGCGTTAGTCATGTTGCATTGTTTAGAATCATGTATTTTTTTCTAACTATTTTCTTTTCTTTTGGCTCGCCTTGGATATTTGGGGTAAGCATTTTTTGATTTAGCATATTGCATGTGTGTTAATGTTGCCATGACAAGCATGTTTACCATGAGGCTACATGTTTATTTGATATATCTCTTGATTGCCTGTGGATGGAGGCTTTTCGCTTAAGTTGGATGATTTTGATTAATGTACATATGAGATCACTTTTTAAGTGGTACATATTCAAAACACTTTTTAAAACAAACATGAAATTAAAACGTTCCGATTGTTGTGAATTAGTCTATACTTACGTGTATCACATAGTAAAGTAGTATAATAATCAGATCAAGAGCATATAATGTAAATAAAAATCACATCATGATTAGTAGAAGCCAATCTTTGATCGGGTGAGTGGGGTGCTCAATTCATGACATTACCTTCTCATACCTAAGTTCTCGAGCCGAGACACTTTGGTAATGACGTACAAGTGGCCTTTTGGCACGAGTCACGTGTTTCCTAAATTTTCCAAAATATTTAGGTGGCAACTCTGAAATCTAACAATGTAGTCCATTTTTGGCATCTTTGATTTAAAATCAATTTTCTAAAATGATTTGCCGAATTTGGACTCTTTTGTGTTTATCTATTTCACATTGCACCTGTGAAACCAGATTTAGAACTACGGGAGTCCGAACTGTGGGGCTATCGTATTTGAGGAGACTAAACCCCTCTGAGGAGCACGAAAAGCAAGCTACAGTGAGCCCAAGGCATCGTCCGTCACAATCGATCTTGTCCCGATTGGCCACCATTACTTAATTGCGTGCTACGGGCAACCCAAGTTTCATGACTATGGCTTGATCGATGAAGTTGTGGGTGCTCTCCCCGTCAATGAAGACAGTCACTGCTTAATTTACCCACCACTTGGAATGTTTAAGGATGTGTTGTACCTGCTATTGCATGGAATGAGATTTCAGGAATGAGTTCAGTTATAGCGGGGTCTTCAGAAGGGTCCATGGCAACGGTAGGTTCGAGTATTGGCGACTCTTCGATCATAAACAACTGGGGTCTTTGATAGCGGTGACCCAGAGTGAACTTCTCATCGCAATAATAGCATTGCCCTTTCTCGTAACGTTCTCGTGCCTCTTAACTGGTAATTCGCCAGAATGGAATTGGAGTGTTGGCCACGGGTTTTCCCACCTTCGGTGTTGGAGGAGGTCCTAGAACTTCGGCTGCATTGTTCGAAGCAAACCACGGTGTGAAGGCTGCCACTTGGGAACGAAAGAAACTGCTCCATTTTCTTTGTAGAGAGTTACGCTCTTCAATTAGTTGTACTGCCCCTATGGTGTCAGCCAAGGTGCATGATTGTTTGAGTTTGACATCCAAGCGTATGTCGTCACGGAGCCCCACAATGAAACACCCAATCAAGTAATTTTCGAGCAACCCATCAACTCGATGTAAGAGCCTCTTGAAGGCTTCTTGATAGGTAGCCACTGTCAAAGTTTGTTTAATGTGGGTCAAAGCTTCTGAGGGATCCTCATAGTCAGTGGGACCGAAGCAAAGTAGCAGGGCCTTGATTAGTTCGTTCCAAGTTAAAGGTCCCCGAAACTTGGTCAACCATCAAAGCTATTATAGAGTTATGCCCTCGAGGTGAAAGGACGCAAGCTGAACTTGTTGGTTAGGAGCAACATTTTTTAAATCAAAGTATTGTTCAGCCTTGAAGATCCAACCTGTTGGATTGTCTCCATTGAATTTGGGAAATGAGAGTTTCAGGTGTGTATGGTTTTGGTCATGTGTGTTGTTGGTACCATGGGTTGGTGATTGATTGTTGGTAGTGGGTCGAGGTCAGTTATGGGAGGTTTTGGCTTGGGCAAAAGGGTTATCGATGGGAGGATTACCGATCTCTCAACAATATTACCATCAAAGACAAATACCCGATCCTTGTCATAGACGAACTCCTTGATGAATTACATGGCTCCCGATATTTTTCAAAACTCGATCTCCGTGCTGGATACCACCGAATACAGGTTTAAGAGGCTAATGTTCATAAAACTACTTTTTGGACACATGACGGACATTATGAATTTATTGTGATGCCTTTTGGACTTACAAACACCACATTTACCTTCCAAAGTTTGATGAATGACTTGCTGCAGCCCTACTTAAGGAAGTTTGTTCTAGTTTTTTTTTTACGGCATTTTGGTGTATAACAAAAATTGAATCGACCATCTCGGACACATCTGTACAGTCCTCCAAGTTCTATTTAGCAATCAATTATTTGCCAAAATATCTAATGTTGTTTCGGTATTTTACAGGTAGCATACTTAGGACATCTTATTTCCTTTGCAAGAGTGGTTGTCGATCAAGCAAAGATTATCTCAGTTCTTGAGTGGCTGTAACACGTCCGCGGGGGACCTCGGCTACAGTTCGGACTCTTCTTTTTGTGTGTTGCGGTTCTAAATCTGAACCAAAGAGTCCAACTCTGGCAAATCGTTTTGAGAAAAACAGATTTTGTAAAGAAGTGCCAAACATGGACTGCTTTGCCAGATTACAGAGTCGCCACCTAAATATTTTTAAAATGGGAAATTTAGGAAACCCTGACTCGGTGTCGAAGGCCACGTGTCCGTCATCACCAAATGTCTCGGCTCGGGAGCTTGGGTACGATCGGGGAAGGTCAGCTATGAGCACCCCCTTTCGCCCGGTCCGAAGACCGGCCTCTACTAACCGTGATATCCATTTTTGAAAACATTACATGTTCTTATTCCGGTTATTAGCCTAGAATTACTATGTGATGCGCACAACACAAAAGTATAGACTAGATTGCCTAACTTGGAAATAAACATTGCATATCCGTTTTGCCTCGAAAAACGTGTTAGATTTTGCTACTCGTAAGTAGGCTAAAATACTGATTTCAATGAGTTGTTCCAACTCAGGCAATCCAACCTCTACCCACAGGCATTCAAACAGTTTATCTCACCTAAGCACTTAGCCGCATGGCAATCATACTGTCATGGCAAACATTCACACGCATGCGATATGCTGAAGCGTAAAAACTTACATCGTACTCCGTGCCAAAACAGTAAACTAGTTAGCAAACATGCATGTCCCTAGCTCATGTTAAGATGACTAATGCGACGCATACAGAGTGCAATTAGACAGGCTCGGCTATCCTAAACATGGCATGTGAAATGCACGAGTAACACGTATTCAAGTTAGAATTGAAAGTACGATGCAGTTTGTATGATGTACCGAGCCCGGTGCATGTAAACAAATGCATGAATGCACACATGCATTGCATAAGGTATGCTAACTGAACATGCCCTAATCTACCATTGTAAGCAGGTAAATAAAAGGGATAGAAAGAAGTGGAGGTTGGAAGACATACACACACTCACCCACACTTATTACAATTATGCCCTCGCTCGGAGGGACCAAAATAATAATACAGATTAATTAACTACGCAAGCTAATTAATTATTACAAATTAACTAAATTAACAAATTTAATTAAAGCAGTAAACCCCTCGGGGAGAGGGCCGGATGTGGCGCGTGTTCGGGACTTGCTCGGAATCGTACCGCCATGCCCAGCTTGCCTCTGTTTCCCCTGCTATCCTCCTCAGAAAATTGCCAAAGTCCCAGAAATGCCTCTCAGGGCACTGGGGAGTACCACCGGCTGGGGCAGAGCACCACCGGCTGAAGAAGGAGGCCACCGGCACAGAAATGTTCCATCGGCTGGGAAAACACTGCGGTCGGCACTAAAAAGTGCCGGTCGGCACAAAATGTTCTGCAGATCCTGCAACTCACAGCAGCAGAGGACAAACTATGCATGGCAAGGCAATTCAAAGCATTTATGCACCAAACACACTCCCTATCATGTTTGTGACTCAAGGGGGGGTATGTGCCTCGATTCCCGGACCACCAATCACGCATTTCCATGCATGATGGCCCTAAGAACCAAGAGTGCAAATTTGATTTCAAATGCATGCAAATCACATAGGCACAAAAGGGTGCCAAACCTCTATCAAACTCACTTCAAGAGACTTGGCATGCATGTCAATGTGATGAAGCCCTAAGCATGTTAACTAGGCATGCAACATGGACAATGCAAGGTGCTCATGCAAGCATGCAAACAAGCATATAAGGCAAGCATGAAAACCAATGAAGTGATAGACTTAGACATGAATTAGGCGACTCAAAAAGGCCTAAAATTAGTAGCCAAATGCTAAGTCATGAGGGCCAAATACACATGCACATATACGCATGTTAAGGCACCAACACTTAAGCATAAAAAACAACATTCAAGCACACTTGAAATGAGTTAAACATGGATTACTAGCATGCACATAAAACTCTGAAAATCATGCAAAACTTGATGCCAAATCATGCTACCAAGCAAGCTAAACATGCAACAAAAGGTCCAAGTACTTAAAACAAGCCATGAAGGCTTAAACCAAGGCCGAGTCTACCAAACCTCACAAGGCTAAAGGGGCTCAAAACAGGTCACAAGCAGACCTAAACAAAGCCTAAGGAGCATCTAGATGGCATCTAAGAGGCTCAAGCACAAAGGCGTGCAACATGACCAAAACATGGAGCATTCAACACATGCTTTTAAAGCATTAAAGAAGCAACTAAAGCATGCATACAAGTACACCAAAAGGTCTGAAATACCATGTTAAATGGTTCCAAACCATTAAAAAGGAGGCAAGCAAGGCACGCTACATACTCATACTCTTATGGCCAACGAGCCAAACACAAAGAGGCTACAAAATACATGCTAAGATTGACCAAAACAACTATGGACAGAGCTAAAGCATGGTAAAATAAGCTTACAAGCTTCATGGATCTAAGCCTAAAACATGCTAGAAACGAAGGCACACTACCTAGACATGTTAAGGCATCAAAAGGCATTACAAGGCAACCATGCTAAGCATGCATGAGGGACCTAAACCATCTTGAAATCATGTTATAACATGGCAATATAAGCATGGGAAATAAGTCAAACATGCTCAACACACACTCAAGCATGAAGCTCCATAAGGAAGCAAAGTTTGCCCTTTTCAAGGACACCAAGGAGAGGGGGTGGCCCTCTCCTTCTTGAGACTTCAAGGCATGCTCTTCACCACTGAAATCCCTCAAGATTTCAGTGGTGAAGAGATCCTATCACCAAAATCTCGGATCTCTCACAAAATAGCACAAAAAGTGCCTTTTTCAAGGCCTAAGGGTGGTTAAACCTACCCAAACCACTAAACACTCTCAATATACAACAAAGAGGGTTAAAAAATAGAACTTTTTTGTGCCAAACACTAAGCTCAAAAACTGTGTTAAACTAGGCAAAAATGGAGTGCAAAAATGGGGTAAATAAAGTAAGTTTCTTACCCTTGAAGCTTTTCTTCACAAAGGTTGGAGTTGTTGGTTCCTTGAGCTCCAAACCAGTCAAGAACACTAAAAACCAGCCCTTAGAACCTCAGTTGCAAGGAGAAGGTGAGACACTAGGTGTTTGTGTGCAATAGTAAGGCACAAAACACCTAGACACACAAGAGAAGGATAGAGATAGAAGGTGTATGCAACTCAAACCCTAGAAAAACTAGAGCTTCTCTCTCTTTTCCCCTCTAACTCTCTAAATTTTGCTAACCCTTGAGCCAAGAGAAGAGGCTTCTCCTTATAGGCAACAAAGACTTGCAAACTAAGTCATCCAAGGGCCCATCCCTCCATACACGTGTATGGAGGAGAAACAAGAGCTAAACAGCTGTCTGAAAATATCTCAGAAAGCAGCTGTAAAGTAGCCGGCTGGGCAAAATGGTCATTTCGCCAAAAAGAGTGTTGACCGGCACAATATAGTGCCGGTGGAAACAACAGCCAGCCGGTGGCCTCTAGCCACAGCCGATGGTGTGTGGGGATGCCTCACAAGGCATTCCCTGCCCCTCCAAGGCAAAGCACAAGTGTTTGGTGCAAAACCAGACACAAAACGATCGAGTTCGGAGGTCCTGAGGCAAGGCGCGTAGCCGAGAACTCCGGGAACTCCAAACGAACACAAACATGGATGATCACCGAGTGTTCAAGCGGTGACGTCCAAGTCTCGAGGACGGTCAAAAATGGGGTGTCTACAGTTGCCCCTCTTTGACAGAACTCGGAAGTCATAACAATGACGGGAGTGAATGTCAAAGCCCAGAGACGACCCATTTTTGACAAGGCCGAAGACTTGGACAAACATACAAAGCGCAAATGGTTGAACTCGCAAGCTGCCTACGTATCCCTTAAGGAATCAAACCAGCGTAGTTCAAGTACAGGCATACAAGCTGTAGATAAGGTATGCGCCCGTAGGCAGGGGCAAGATGCAACTGATGATGCAAAAGGCCGAGCATAACTTATGATCATACAAAGAAAGCTGTAATGAAGCACACATGCGACAGTTATAAGCTAGCATGCACCAATCTACACTACAATGCAGAAAGGATGTAAGAGAATTATGCAATTCTCAAAACGTCTCACGCGGAGGATACAATACCTGTGCGGCTCGTCCGGTTGCACCGGCCTCAAATGAGCCGTACATACAATATCGTGCCTGAAAAGAAAGCAAACTTAACAGGTACAATATTGTTAGCAATATGCATGATAATGCAAATGAATGCAAAATGATATACAATATATACAAAACTATGTATAAATAATGCAACTAATATGCAATGCAATTGAAACTATATGCAAACTACGTGCAGGGCAATTGAATCATGATTCAATCGTAAGCGGTTCGAAACCACACAAATGTCAAATAGATTGATGGAGGTGACAAGTCCGTCTCCCATAGAACGATGTCTGATCTACGAGTACTTCGCACGGACACAAGAACAAGTATGGGGTGGAATAACATAAGTGGGGAAACGACCCGCTGGGGAGAGAATAATGATCCTAATGCCGGACGCAATAATTACACTACAATGCAATGGAAATGGATACAATGGATATGGCGCGCGGGCCAAACCGTATTTAGCCTAGGAAAGGCATGTACGCATACAAACCGTATCTAACACAGAAGCGGTGCCGCTACCCTCAAGGCTCGGACACAAAAGCTCGACAACTGTGTTTTGACACGAGAAATATGGGCACATACCAGACCAAGCTCAACAAGGAAGGGCGCAAGCCATAGATGGAGGTGATGCAATGAAATGCAATGGATATGGATACAAGGGATATGGCACGCGGGCCAAACCAAATCTTGCCTAGGAAAGGCACGCACACATACAAACCATGTCTAACGCAAGAAACGGTGCCGCTACCCTCAAGGCTCGGACACAAAAGCTCGACAACTGTGTTTTGACACGAAAAATATGGGCACATACCAGACCAAGCTCAACAAGGAAGGGCGCAAGCCATAGATGGAGGTGATGCAATGAAATGCAATGGATATGGATACAAGGGATATGGCACGCGGGCCAAACCAAATCTTGCCTAGGAAAGGCACGCACACATACAAACCATGTCTAACACAGAAACGGTGCCGCTACCCTCAAGGCTCGGACACAAAAGCTCGACAACTGTGTTTTGACACGAAAAATATGGGCACATACCAGACCAAGCTCAACAAGGAAGGGCGCAAGCCATAGATGGAAGGAGATGCAATGGATGCATGGATACAGAAAATGCATGACAAATGCACTATA
>JAPPVO010005852.1:0-14734 GCA_030407325.1 Camellia japonica | reverse complement strand
CACTGCCAACAGCACCGGGCAACCGGAAATTCTTCATTGCGGCCACAGATTACTTCACGAAATGAGTTGAAGCTGAGCCCTTGGCAACAATCAAAGAGAAAGACGTGAAGCGGTTTGTCTGGCAGAACGTGGTCACGCGGTTTGGCGTCCCCAAGATCTTGATCTCTAACAACGGCACCCAGTTTGACGGTCGCCTATTCAGGGGATTTTGTGAAGATTTGAAGATTGAATTCTACAACTCCACTCCGGCTTACCTGTAGTCCAATGGTCAAGCCGAGGCATCAAACAAGACTATACTGGATGGGTTGAAGAAACGGCTGGAGAAGGCAAAGGGAAAATGGGCTGAGGAACTACCCAGCGTCCTTTGGGCATACCGAACAACCCTGCGGCGATCTACCGGGGAAACTCCATTTGCTTTGGCTTATGGCATGGAGGCGGTCATACCCTTGGAAGTTGGCATGCCCACCCTAAGAAGCGAGAGTTTTGAGCCCGAACTGAATGCCGAGCTATTGCCTTGGAGCTGGACCTAGTGGAAGAGCGTCGGGAGAAGGCCCTCATCCATGTGGCCGCCTACCAACAAGAGCTCTCAAAGAAGTACAACAAGACGGTGCACCCCAGACCGTTCAAAGTTGGTGATTGGGTTTTGAGGAAAGTTATGGGCAACACCCTGGTGCCAGGTGAAGGCAAACTAGGGGCAAATTGGGAAGGACCCTACAAGATCACCGGTCTGGCGGGCAAGGGGGCTTACCACTTGGAGGATCTAGAGGGAAGATCAATACCCGGCCATGGAATGCGGCCAACCTCAAACTGTATTATTTCTAAGCTTTTGCTTTCTTTTCTTGTGCAAAGGAATTTTTTGGCTTACACTTCAGAATGTAATTCTTTTTGTTAATATATAGAAGTGATTTTGCTTTAGCACTTGGACTGTTGTTTTAATGTAAAAACCGAGATGTTTTGCTCCGGCTTGAAGAGTTGGTGTTTTGTCCAACTTAGGCCACCCCAGCCGAGATGATTTACTCCGGTTGGAAGAGTTGGTGTTTTGTCCAACTTAGGATTCCCAACCGAGATGATTTACTCCGGTTGGAAGAGTTGGTGTTTTGTCCAACTTAGGATTCCTAACCGAGATGATTTACTCCGGTTGGAAGAGTTGGTGTTTTGTCCAACTTAGGATTCCCAACCGAGATGATTCATCCCGGTTGGAAGAGTTGGTGATTTGTTCAACTGCTACTTCCAACCGAGATGGTTTACTCCGGTTGGAAGAGTTGGCGATTTGTTCAACTTTGTTATTACCAACCGAGATGGATATTCCGGTTTATGAAGTTGCTGTTTTGTTCTGCTTAAGTACTTCAATCGAGTTATGTATTCCGGTTGACGAAGTGTTTTGTTCAATTTATGATTTATACCGAGATGTTTTGCTGAAGATGGAATTGATGACAACCGTGCAAACACTTGGCAAAATTAGAGTTTTTCATTGATAGAAAGTCAATACAAAAGGTGGGGACAGAGCCCGGTTACATCAGAAACGCAGAAAGCAAACATACAAAAAGAAAAGAAAAGAAAACTAATCTAAGGGGGAGAGATTGGTAAACTCGTCCTCGGCGGCCTCAAGGTTGATGGTTGGACTTTTGTTTTGGGCACCGGGCTCGTCATGGCCGGGCTGCTCCTGCACCGCGGCATCCTCTGCCTCTGTATCTGTCTCGGCGTCTCCTTCTTCAAGCCCTTCCTCGGCCTCAGCTTGCAACGCGCTGAAGACGTCGTTTGCGTAAGGCACGAGGTAGACCGGTAGGGAAGCAGGAGGAGGATTGGCAAATACGTCGGTGTCAGAGCCCTGGCCGAGATGCTCGCAGGCGGATTTCCAGCCAGCTTTGAAGTAGATGTCTTGTGTTGCAAAGACTTGTTTCTTATAGCTCTCCTCGGCTTCGTTGAAGCCGGCGTTGTTAGCATCCCGGCAGTCCTTCTTCCGCGACTTTTTTAGTGCGTCCAGCTCGGCCTGGAGCTCGTCCCGCTTTTTCTCGGCTGCGTCAAGTTGACCGAGCAACCGGTTGTTATCAGTGTTTGCTATCTCCAGCGAGGACTTTGCTCGGCCGAGCTCGGTCTGGAGGCTTTGCACTTGACTGGCTGTGTCGGCTGCCTTCTACCGAAGCCGGTGTATGCGCTCCATAATCAGATGTTGTTTTTGAATGGCCTGCAAAAAGCTAATTTGATTAGCGAAAGAACCGGGCAAACACTTAGCAAAAATTTCAGTGGCAGATTGAGACTTACCCTGGCCATGGACTTGACGGATGACTTTATCAACCGAGTGTCAGGAACATGGTCGCTGCCGACCACGTCGCTCGGTAAAAGAAGCGCCTTGGAAAGATCGAAGGCGAGCAAGTGCTCTTTGTCGCCCTTGATCGATGCCGTCGCCGAGATATCCTTTCCCCGGTGTTTCAGTTGTGGACGCCAGGCCGGTACTGGGTCAGCTGTTTCAGATGGTTGCTCGGTAGTGAGCTCGGCCACCAGCTCGGCAGACGGATCCGCGCGAGCTCTTTTTCCAGCCCGGCGTGGAGTTGGTTGCTTGCTGGATTGCCCAGCTGCTAGAGAAGCCAGCGCGACCACGGCATCGCTTGCTTGACTGGTGGCTAGAGAGCGGATGACCACGCTCGGTATCTCGGCTGAAGTGGCGGTGAGCAGGTTCTTGATTCTGCTTCGTTTAGCCATTTCTTGCTCCTCTGTCAAATGAATGAGTGGAACGTCTGGTAAAGTTGGATCTGGTGGAGGTGATGGAGCGCGGAGGAAGTCTGTAACTTTACTCCGGCGGGGAGCGGAGTATCTGTACGTAGGAGTATAGCCGAGCAATTGATTGCAATCTCGGTCGGGATAGTGAAGCGCGGTCCTGATTGCCTCTACGTTGGAATAGTGATAGTTGGCTTGCAAGGCGTGGATTGCTGCAAAAGAAACAAAAAAAAAATGATTAAGTACAGCAACATGAAGAAATGAGGACAACCGAGCTAATTTGCGCGGCTTACATGTGGAAGCGAGGTTCTTGCTTATGCTCCACCCCGGTACTGCGGCAGTTTCATAATTACCAGACACCCAGAAGAAATCATCATCGTGTAGATCCTTGTCTGGTGTGCCGGTCACGATTTTTTCTCTGCCCGGCCTAATCTTGAGATAGTAGGCGAGGTTATTACCGGTGTGCCCTAAGGTGTATTGGCGCAGAATTTCGGCTAACCCTAGGCTTATGCCTAGTCGGTTGTTTAATTCATGTACATCGTTTATTATCCGGTAGGTGTTGGTGGACACTTGAGTGGGCGCAAGCTTTGTCCGGCGAAGGAACTCGGTCATTAGGGGGTTGACCGGGAAGCGGAGGCCTCCTTCTACGATTGACAGCACGGTGAAGGGGCACTGGTCTAGTCTGGCCCAGGGTGTTGTCTCTTCTTCCCAGTTCGAGATGGACGTCGGCCGGGATGTCGTACTCCTCTCTGAACGCATCCAGCGCGGCCGGAGTGTCTACTAGGAATCGGAATTTTCCCATTTGTGGCCGGCCTAGGATATCTCGGCTGAGGGGTTTAGCACTGTGATAATTGGATGTTGCTCGGTCTTGAGAGCCTCAGAAGTGGTCAATTGTCCCCTTGGACTCTGCAGGAAAAGGATGGCAAGTGTGAGTGTGAACGCGGTCGCGCGAAGTGAGCTTGACTTTAGCTCGGTCATCAAGAGTGCCAAACCACCTCGGTTTCCTAAGCTAACTAAGGAGCTCGGTCGCCCAAGCGAACCAGATGTTAGCCCGGTTGGGCGACCAATTCCTTTTGATATCTCGGTTTTTGCTGGGGTTCTGACAAACAGGTTATTTGCTCGGTTATAAAGGTTTTTTGGATCAAATGAAGACCAGGAGCCCGGTCCGCCCCAATTCTTCAGTGTTCTTCAGGAAAAATGAAGAACACCATGAGTAATGGAGGGTTTGGGGTGGTTTTTGGTGCCCAAATTCTAAAAGCTACGTTTTTCTTCCCTAATGTGTGAAATATCAAAGAAAATGACAATAAAAGAGGAGTTTGAGGACTTACCAACGTAGGGCAGTGTATACACCTTCGATCACGAGTTCAACAATGGCAAGAGAAAGGAAAGGCAGCAGCTCTGGAACGCTTGGAGTGAAGAATGGCAGTAGAAAGGAATCGAAGGAAGAAGGGTCATGTATATAGGCGAAGGAACCGCCAAAAATTTGAATTCTTGTGACGGCTGGTTGGCTGCTCGAGGACCAATGGGAGGACGCTACTATCACCATTAATGGCAGCGTCAGAGTTGAAGAGACGGTGGGCAGGTGAGGCGTCAGCCGAGCAAAACGAAGAGACAGTAAGGTCAGAATGGGGCGTTGGCCGAGGAAGCGACCGGGCTAGTCTGAAGGCAGGCATGCCAACTAGCCCGGTTGACGATAAATAAGCTGAGGACCGAGGAGGTGCAACCCCGGTCAGAATAGGTAATCCTAGTCACGCTTCAGCGGACGGAATTAAGGGGCAATTGAGAGAGGATTTATGATCTGGAATTGGGCCGAGGTAACGGCCGAGCAGGTTGAAAGCCTAATGGTACATCGGCCGAGATGTCCTACGATCCGCCCGGAGATGGGCTGCCAGGACTTGGGCCGGGCAGGAGTTGGGCCAAGTATGTGCCGTTTCAGACCGTAAAGAAGCTGCTCGGCAAGGAAGTGCTCGGTTTGGCCGAGTTGGTTGATCAGGCGATGGTGGAGCCAGTCAAGCTGTGTGATCGGCGCCCGGAAAGGCGTGGTCAGCCGAGGTAATCGTTTGATCGGCAGGAAGGCCGACCACAGGAGATGCCCCGGGCTCGGCTTTGCCGAGATGCCGTTTAGCCCGGTTCTCCTTGGGCTTAGCCAGTGAAGTGCTTGGGTATGAAGCATGGCACGGCCGTGGATAGAGCAGCTCGGCTGCCGAGCTCCAGCTGAGAAGGCAGGCAGTTGAGATTAGGTGATGTTCAGCAAGGTTTACGCTGACAGATGGGATAGCGGAGCCACGTGTCAGGAGATGACTGGGAGTGGATATGGGGCGCAGAGGGTATATAGGCATGTCTGCGCCCCCCATACGCGGGACATGAACACTTTGTAAGACATTCTTACACTCAAACACTCTCCTCCCTCTCTCTCTATCCCAAGGTGTGTGCTAACTTGTTCGTCGGAGGGGTTTTCCGGCCACACACCGCCGGGTAGCTCACCGCCGTTGTGCTTTCAGGTGATCGGACAGGAACGGAGCTTGGAAGAAAGGAGTACGGGCTTGCCGGAATATTTGCTCCCCGCACAGAACATATAGAAAGAGCAAAGTATTAAAGACTTGGAAAAAATATATAAACACTTGGCTCTTACCATTACCCTCTATGAAAACTGTTCGGCTAAGAGGGTAGAGGTGGTCGTCCTCATCTGGAGCAAACTCCCAGTTGCCCGAGACAATGAAGTAATCGTCCCCAGCTCCCTTGTTGGAGTCTGGGAGGTTGGCAACAAGTTTATATTCTGTGGACCTCGGTTTAAGGTAGTAGATGTAGCCTTTTTCTAACTTGAGGCCACATATGGTATATCAATATTGAATGTCGGCTAAGGTTACCCTAGCTTTTTCTCGGCGTGCTAAGGCGATTATACCATTGATAACTCGGTAAGAGTTAATGGCAAGCTGCATCGGGTTCAATTTGTAATAATGGAGGACTTCTCGGAAAATGATGTCTAGTGGAAACCTAAGTCCACATTCTGTGAAGGCAACGATAGGGAAAGGCATGAGGTTTCCATCAGGCATGATGGAGTCGTTCTCCTCGGCCAACCGGAACCGAGTGAACGTTAGCCGGGATGTCAAACTCCTGCTTGAAGTACTCTAACTTAGTTGGGGTGTCTACCATATGCCTTCATATACCCATGATGTCGGCTTAAGGGGAGGGTGTTTGATTTCAAAAAGAAGTGTTCTGTGAAGGTTTGGATGACCTCAGCTAAAACCTAGAGGTATGCTGGTACAAGAGTTTGTAAGGATCTAAGGGGAGTATGTTTCAGTTTTTTCCTAAAAATTTGTGGGTTCTACAAACAAATCCCAAACCTAGATCTATGGAAACGAAGATTGGAGGCAAGAATCTAGAGAAAACACAAAAACAAGAACAGTGATTCAGAATCAGGAATAGTGATCAACCACCACGAACGCTATGATAGAGTGTGTATAAGGGTGCGAAGCCAAGAACAGTGGCAAAAATCAACAAATATGTAAGCAGTGTGTGTATACTCAAGAATGGATTGGGCAAAAACAAAATCATGAAACAAACATGTTCAAATACATGGTGGATTTCAAGATACAAGTTAAAACGATCAAAGACATGAGCAAGATTGTAGAGGCAACAGGTAAAGCAATGGAGTTCATTAAAAGAAACAAGAAACTGAAATAAGAAGTTAAATCGGAGAGAAACAGTGACTCACCAAGGACGAATGAAGCCGGTGTTGAGTACGCCGGAGTCAGACGATGGCAGCAAATGGAAAAGATCAGCAAGGGCCTCGCCGAAGGAGGTGAACGGCGATGGTTGCAAAGCTTGAAGAGCTTGGAACAATGACGAATTTGAGAAAGTTGGAGAGAGAGAGAGAGTTTGCACGAGAACGAGGATGCAAAAGTGAAAAGATGGAGAAGATGGTTGATTTTGATCAAATGCGGAGAAATGGCGGCAAAACACCATCAACGTACCTGGGATGACGTGCTTGTCAGACGCGCATGCAAAAACGTTGCAATTTGATGGCGCATGTCGGGTACGATCTAGTAAAGGAAAGACGCGTGGCAGAAAGGTTGGAAAATGCGTGACAGCTCATACGCATGATAAAACGCTTGGAGTTCTTGGTTTAGTTGAGAGCAAAGACCTCGGCTAATGAGCCAGTCTTGGCTTAGTGAACTTGAACGAACCTGGTTGTTGGTTCTAAAGCATTGATGAAAGCAGACTACAGGTCTTGATCATATTGAGCCGACGAGTTCTGACTTTGGCAATAAATGATGAAGCAAGCTTAACCGACGTGCTAGACTGACGGAATGATATCACCTCAGGATGCCGAGGTAATAGAACCTAGGGGGCAGTTGTGGGGACTTAATTTTTGAATGACAACACGTGGCTAAGGTGGCACCGAAGTGCCAGTCGAGGTGTCACGTGTCTTGGTCATGGCGCCGAGGTAATCTCGGATAGGCCGAGGTTATTGGCGAAGATACCGGAATCCGGGATAAGCAGATAAGGGACAAGAGTCCTAGAATGGGAGATGATTTCAGTTTGGGTAAAGATAAGACTCTTAGAGAGTTTATCCCAATCCTACTAGGAGTCCAAGATTAGCAGTAATCCTAAGTCCATTGAAGCTAGGCTTCTATTGGGACTAGGTTTGTGTTAGCTATAAAATAGAGGTACCCTCATGGGTCTAAGGTATATCTTTTATGCTTTGTCTAGTGAGTGAAGCATTTTTGCTATTTTGAGAGATAACTGACTTGATCGTCGGAGTGCCCCCGGATGGACGAACCACCGCGGGATTCTTATCTTTCTGTGACAGGTTGTTTGGGCTTAATCTATTCTGCCGGTGTTCTATAGCTGAGTACTAGTTTGGCGGTGTGGTCGGAAATTGACACACACAATAACTAATACTCATAGAAATTTTAATTAATTAATTTATCACAAAAGCCAGACAATTCAATTAAATAAGTTCATTGCTTGCCATGATATGATTCAATATTTTAAAATTCATCATACGCGTAATGAACTTATTGAGTATGTGAGATCACAGCAAAAAGATAGCTTTAAGCTATATTTTGTTTTGATTTTTTGGCTAAAAAAGTACAAAAGACAAAATTAATTACATAAGTCAATAAGACAAAATATCATATTTAAATTAAAATCATTACATTTTTTTTCTCACAAAAGTCAAAAGAGCCAAAAATAAAAATCAAACGAGGCCAAAAAACCAAGCTAAACAGCCTATTTTAACTCTTTCCAAACAAAGACTATTTGTTAAGTGACATGTGTCTTTAAAATGTGGTTTGAACTAAATTTATTTTTACATGATTTTTTTAAATATTTATTTTAGTACTTTTATTCATTTATTGACTTTATTGAATTTATATATATATATATACACACACATGATATGACATTTTTTGAGGGACAACATATGAGAAATTTTATTTCGACGCACCTACTTAACTCAAAATTAGGGCTGGGTATAGGGTTATTCGAACCGCCCAAACCACCCTACCCGAACTGAACCGCACGCGCGTGGGCGGTTTCGCAAACACATTAGGGTAGGGTGCGGGTGCGGGTTCGGGTTGGATTTTTTACAAATTTCGAGTTGTGGGCGAATTGCGGATTTGACCCGCACCGGCCCAATCCGCCTGCATTAAATTAATTTTTTTTTCCCTCTTCAAATCTAGCCGTCCATCATCTCCCTCACCTCATCTATTACAACATACAAAACAAAAAAGGGATGCACCAATAAATCCCAAATTAATAACTTATACACTGTTTAGTCCTAAAAGTTTCTTATAGACTGAAAGGTCCCATTACAATGTTTTAAACATCAGATTAATGTTTCGAACATTAAATTGATGTGCAAATGGGACTAAATGGAACATAAGAAAACTTTTAAGACTAAATGGTTCAACTTTTCAGAAATTAGGACTTATAGGTAAATTTTCCAACAAAGAACCCTACATTCGCCTCCCTCACTCTCACAGTTTCATCTCAAAACTCATCACTCTCTCTCTCTCTCTCTCTCTCACTCTCTCGTTTCGTTATTCTGCTGCACCGATCACTCTCTCTCACTCTCTCGTTGTTCATCTCATCGCACCGCCGATCTACTCACAGGTAAACTCTCTCTCTCAATCTCTCTCTCTCTCTCGCCCCGATCGTTGATTCTTTTTTGTTTTATATATATATATATATACATATATATATCAGATATCATACATATCTCTCTGATCTGATCAGATCCACAGTTTGGTTTTGCATCTCTGCACTGATCGACTCATAGGTAAGCCTCTCTCTCTCTCTCTCTCTGCACCGATCGAAGCTGAGTGTTTAAATCTGATTTTTTTTTTGTTGGACCAACAGATCTGTTCTTTTTGTTTTGGAATCTGTGTGTTTGTTTTGTTTTGGAATCTGATCTGTTCTGTTAAATCTGTGTTAATCTGTGTTAATCTAAATCTGTGTTAATCTGTGTTAAAGTAGTATCCAGAACAGAATTGATAAATGCTGACTGACTAAAACTAGTCTCAGAGTTGGGCAACTTGGTAAGCAAATAAATTTTCTTTTATGATTGTGCTTCAGCTGAACACTCACTGCCCAGTTAATTTCATGAAAACAGTGTAAATATTAGATAAAAATGTTGTAATATGAACAAAAGACATTAAACTACTTCAAGATTCTTGAGCTGTGTGTTATTTAATTCTGAAATTGAATCTGAAATTGAATGTATGTTGTTTAATTCTGAAATTGAATCTGTGTCTGTTTACATTCAAACTGTATCTGTGTCTGTTTACATTCAAACTGAGTCTGTTTAATTGAATCTTTATATTTTTAATTTGTTTAATTTTTAATTTTTAATTTTTAAATCTGTTCATGAATCTGTTTAATTTTTAATTTTTTTTTGAATCAGTTCATAAATCTGAGTCTTTTCACCACGAGCAGGATTCAGTTCTGTGGTCAGAAAAACTGAGACCTTGTGCTGAAGCTCTATATATTGTTTTGTTTGAAAATCATAGTCAGGTAGGTGTAGTCCATTCTTGGTATTAAACTCTTCCACAATTTTCAGTAGTTGAAATAAACGCACAAGATGTGTTGGATAGAAAATGGTATGCCTATTTGATTTTCATTGTATCCTTTAGCTGCTAGGTCCAGTTGTGGTTTCCATTCTTCAAGAGGCAATGAATGATTTGATAGCATTTAGACATCTCCTCACAAAACTCAAACTTTGTTGGAGTGATAAAGGCATGCATTGTAGAGCACAAATAGGCGAGCTTGTCATCCTTCTTTAAGTAATGCTTACAATTGAGACTCAAGATAAAGGGTTTTGTTTTCAACATCACCTTATATGCACTAAAAAGTGGTCACAGACCTGTCGATGTCTAACATATTTTATGCCTAGCGTAGGTATATATGGACCCATCACATATATGTGGCTCCTCCTGACGATGCCATGTTATTCACATCAGGGCTTCCTCCACAAACCTTGCATGCCATGTTTCATATTTGTCCCTAGTTTTGATAATAATTTTTTTTGGAGATTTTTTAAGTATGTTTTGTACTTGTGAAATGATCATTTGATATTGATAAGTTCATCAAAGTAATAAATGATTGAAGCATTTTGACTTTTGTTGTGAATTTTAATACTTTTTGTGTCTAGTTAAATGGTTTTTTTTAAAATATTTTTACAAAGATAAATTTTATCACTAAAATTGAAATATGATTTTTGATTAAGTAGTCTGTTCCATAGGATTGCCTTGTTTGTAACTATTATTATTATTATTATTATTATTATTATTATTATTATCTATGAAGCACGGACACGGACACGGACACGGATACGGACACGGACACGGATACGGACACCGGACACGGGAATTTCCAAAAAATGGGGACACGGACACGGCGGGGGACACGGCGATTTTTTTTTTTTTATATATATATATTTTTATGTGTTATGTAGATTCGTATTACATCAAAGGCAGATTGTGTTTATTGGCAGAATTTGAACTAGACATTTTTCCTATAAATTAACATTAACATTAGAAGGATAAAAAATAAAAAATAAAAATAAAAAACAGAGTTTACATATATATATATAAACCTATAATTATTTTTTATATACAGTTTTATATATATACATATATATAAACATATAAAAATTTCTCCTTGGCTTTTGAATTTTGAAAATTCAGCATTTGAAAGTTCTTAGTGCTAAATGATACAGAATCAGTAAGATTTTTCATTTAGTTATATTAAATTCTAAATGTATGTTTTTTTTTAGTTATATAAAAATGTTTTAGTTACAAAAAATAAAAAATAAAAAACAGAGTTTACATACTATATATATATATATAAACCTATAATTATTTTTTTTTATATACAGTTTTATATATACATATATATAAACATATAATTATAAAAAAGAAAAGAAAAAAGTCTTATATATATATATAAACATATAAACAAATAAAATAAAAATAAAAAAGTCTTACATACCATTAAATATAAACGTATAAAAAAAATAAAAATAAAACTAAAAATCAGTCTGTCTCAGTCGAACAAAAGCAGAGCAAGGAGATAGAGAGAGAGAGAGAGAGAGAGAGAGAGAGAGACAGAGGCGAAAGAGGGTTACCTTCGAAGACGAGTGGATCGAGGGTCGAAGACGACTGGATCGATTGAAACAGAGACAGAGACGACTGGATCAGAGGTCTATGATCGACTTCGGAGGGCTTCGATCGACAATGGAGGGCTGCGACTGAGAGAGAGCTTCGATCGACTTCAGAAGGCTTCGATAGAGAGAGAGGAGGGCTTCGCAGGTCTGATTTTACTCATTTAATCCCTAGTTGTTCGATTAGGGCTTTGCCCGTTGGTGTTTTTTTTTTTTTTTTTTTAAAAAAAAAACTTTTAAATATTATCCTTTGACCCCAAATAAATATAAAAAATTCGAAAAAGAGCCCCGCCGTGTCCCATGGCGTGTCCAGATATGGACACGCGTGTCCCCGCCGTGTCCCCTTCCAAAAAAATCATTAAATTAAAGGGACACGCCATCTGGCGTGTCCCGTACGTGTCTCCGTGTCCCCGGCGTGTCCGCGTGTCGGACACTGCCACAGCACCATTTTTGGAGTGTCCATGCTTCATAGATTATTATTATTATAAAAGAGAGTAAATATTAGTTTACAACTTAGAAGGGTTAGATCAAAATTAATACAAAATTAGAAATTTTATCCAAAATATTAATAAATGTTTTAGATTCATTCTACACATAAATCCCATAATAAAAACTTTTAATCTCCACCATACACTAATATTCTTGACGCAAATATGAGACCAAAGTCTGGATAAAGAAGAAGAAGAAGAAGGAAGAAATTCTGCTTAAATTTATCCTCAAAATTTGGAGAGAAACAAAATTCAATCGACTAGAGGGGGTGGGGCACTCCGTGGTGGTTTCACCCAAATAACGATTAAAAATCTAAATTGTAATTTTTATAATTTTAAATCTTAAGATTCAATCTCAATGATTCGTCACTTTTTGTTGTTATTGGGGTGAAACGTTGAAAATTTTCTTGTAATTTCTTCAACATATTTTTTTGAGAGTAAATAACATAGAACTAGCAAAATTTGTCTAAACCCATAAATACTAAGCCCTTTTAGGGAAAATCACTTGAGTTTAGGCCTCTTAAAGTTGAGAAAATCACTTGTACTTAAGATTGTAATGAAAAAGTCCCTATAAATTGGGACTTTTTTTTGGGTGAATATAAATTGGGACTTGGACTGGTGGAGGAGGGTTTCCGCCACCATCAAAGCAATCATCACTTGAATTTCCCTCGTCCATTATCTATTATAAAATACATATTTACAATGATGATAAGTAGGGGAAAAAAAAGAAAAAAAGAACGAAGAATATGTAAATGAATAAAAGTTCCTAGCTGATTGATCTAGGTAGGAAGATTAGGTTCAAGACACTCACACAAGCATCAAATTACATAAAAAATATAGGATAACATTAAATTAAATAAAAATATATATTTTTATAGAAAGAAAGTATATAGAGAGAGAATTGAGGAGAATGTAATGTAAAATACCCAAGTATGATGATGACAGAGAAAGAGAACAAAAGTCGAAGAGACTACTTGATTCTGAGAGTAATTTTTTATCTCTTTCTTTATTTCTGCAAAATGGTAACTTTTCCTATTTTTGACTTCAATCACTTTGCCTCTGCTTTTTTTTTTTTTTTTTTTTATACATTTAATTGATGAAAATTGCAAATTGCATGATGATGGGTAATTTGGACGAAAAAATTAAATTAAATTCTCTAATCTTAATTTTGAAGCACAGTATTTGAAATGAGAAGGAAATTTTCTGGGCATTTTGTTCCCAGACTAGAAAAGCCAAGAAAATTTTGTCCTTTGTGTTTCGTTTTGCTCTATCTGCTCTGATCGTATTCAGCGTTTGTCTCACAGTCATCTCTTGCTCCTCCACCACGCCGATCGCCGCCGCCACCGCTAGTAGCCTTGCCGGTCGCCGTCGCCGATTTGGTATTTCTCTTTGCTGTCTCTCTCTTATTTTGCTTTCTCTTTCTCTTACTCTCTGTTTTGGGAATAAATTATATTTTTTTGTTTTAAGTAAAATTTTGAGTATGCTAGAGATGCTTAATAGAAGCATTTGGCTCATTTGAGTCGAGTTTTTCGTGCTATCAGAGCAGACAGAGCAAAACGAAACACAAAGGACAAAATTTTCTTGGCTTTTCTAGTCTGGGAACAAAATGCCCAGAAAATTTCCTTCTCATTTCAAATACTGTGCTTCAAAATTAAGATTAGAGAATTTAATTTAATTTTTTCGTCCAAATTACCCATCATCATGCAATTTGCAATTTTCATCAATTAAATGTATAAAAAAAAAAAAAAAAAGCAGAGGCAAAGTGATTGAAGTCAAAAATAGGAAAAGTTACCATTTTGCAGAAACAAAGAAAGAGATAAAAAATTACTCTCAGAATCAAGTAGTCTCTTCGACTTCTGTTCTCTTTCTCTGTCATCATCATACTTGGGTATTTTACATTACATTCTCCTCAATTCTCTCTCTATATACTTTCTTTCTATAAAAATATATATTTTTATTTAATTTAATGTTATCCTATATTTTTTTATGTAATTTGATGCTTGTGTGAGTGTCTTGAACCTAATCTTCCTACCTAGATCAATCAGCTAGGAACTTTTATTCATTTACATATTCTTCGTTCTTTTTTTCTTTTTTTTCCCTACTTATCATCATTGTAAATATGTATTTTATAATAGATAATGGACGAGGGAAATTCAAGTGATGATTGCTTTGATGGTGGCGGAAACCCTCCTCCACCAGTCCAAGTCCCAATTTATATTCACCCAAAAAAAAGTCCCAATTTATAGGGACTTTTTCATTACAATCTTAAGTACAAGTGATTTTCTCAACTTTAAGAGGCCTAAACTCAAGTGATTTTCCCTAAAAGGGCTTAGTATTTATGGGTTTAGACATTTTGCTAGTTCTATGTTATTTACTCTCAAAAAATATGTTGAAGAAATTACAAGAAAATTTTCAACGTTTCACCCCAATAACAACAAAAAGTGACGAATCATTGAGATTGAATCTTAAGATTTAAAATTATAAAAATTACAATTTAGATTTTTAATCGTTATTTGGGTGAAACCACCACGGAGTGCCCCACCCCCTCTAGTCGATTGAATTTTGTTTCTCTCCAAATTTTGAGGATAAATTTAAGCAGAATTTCTTCTTCTTTTTTCTTCTTCTTCTTTATCCAGACTTTGGTCTCATATTTGCGTCAAGAATATTAGTGTATGGTGGAGATTAAAGTTTTTATTATGGGATTTATGTGTAGAATGAATCTAAAACATTTATTAATATTTTTGGATAAAATTTCTAATTTTGTATTAATTTTGATCTAACCCTTCTAAGTTGTAAACTAATATTTACTCTCTTTTATAATAATAATAATAATAATAATAATAATAACAGTTACAAACAAGGC
>JAPPVO010005851.1:0-14759 GCA_030407325.1 Camellia japonica | reverse complement strand
AAGAATGGTAGGCACTTATCTGTTGCGCGGGAAATGAAGCGGTTGAGAGCCGCCACTTTGCCAGTGAGTCTTTGAACTTCTTTGACGGTTTTGGGTGACTGCATTTCAATCAAGGCCTTGATCTTCTCAGGGTTGGCTTCGATGCCGCGCTGACTGACCATAAAACCCAAGAACTTTCCAGATCCTACGCCGAAGGCGCACTTCTCGGGGTTGAGCTTCATCTGATGCTTGCAAAGGGTGGCAAAGGTCTCCCGTAGGTCGGTCAGATGGTCAGTGGAGAGTTTGCTCTTGACTAGCATGTCGTCCACATACACTTCCATGTTCCGACCGATCTGATCTTGGAAAACAGCATTGACTAACCGTTGATAGGTCGCGCCAGCATTCTTTAGTCCGAACGGCATTACACAGTAGTGGTAGGTACCTCGGTCGGTAATGAAGGATGTGTGTTCCCGATCGGATGGGTGCATCATGATTTGGTTGTACCCAGAGAAAGCATCCATGAAGCTGAGCATTTGGTGACCGGTCGTGGCGTCGACCAGCAAATCTATGCGGGGGAGTGGATAGCTATCTTTGGGGCAAGCTCGGTTCAGGTCAGAGTAATCAACGCACAGTCGCCACTTGCCATTGTTCTTACGGACTAGAACCACATTGGACAGCCACTTAGGATAATCTACATTTTGGATGAATTGGGCCTCAAGAAGTTTGTCGACCTCTGCGACTATAAGAGTATTGCGCTCCGGGTGGAAGATGCGCTGCTTCTGGCGGTAAGGTTTGAAATGGGGTTCGATGCTGAGGCGGTGAGTTATGAAGGAGGGGTCGATGCCCGGCATGTCTGATTGGGTCCAGGCAAATACGTCATTGTGCTCGGTCAGGAGGGCAGTGAGGTCGGACTTGTCTTGGGGGGATAGCTGACTGCCGATCTTGGCAGTTTTCGTTGGGTTAGTGGGGTCGATGGGAACCTCAACGAGCTCCTCAACAGGTTCTCCCCTGATCAGCTCATCTTCGTCTCGAACATCAAGTCCTTCAATAATCACGGCCTCCTTCAGTTTAATTTCCTTGAGTGAGGCGACATAACACTCCATGGCCACGGTCTGCTCTCCTCTGACTGTTCTGACCCCGAGATAGGTGGGAAATTTGAGGGCAAGATGATAGGTGGATGTGATGGCTTGGAAAGCGTTTAGGGCGGTGCCCCCAAGGATGATGTTGTAGGCAGATGGGCAATCGACCATAAGGAAGGTGAGCAACTTCGTGGCCTGCTGTGGGTATTCGCCGATGGTGATGGGAAGGTCAATGGAACCAATGGAGGTCACACGGTCGCCAGTGAAGCCGACTAGGGGGGTTTGGAGTGGAGACAAGCTTTCTTCCCCAATCTTGAGCTGGCGGAAGCAGTTAAGGAAGATGATGTCTGAAGAGCTGCCATTGTCAATGAGAACTCGTCTGACCTTATAATTGGAGAGGATGGCGGAAATGATAAGAGGATCATCATGAGGATAACGGATGCCTGTGCAGTCGGCGTCCGTGAAGGTGATGGGCTCTGTCCACTGCTTGGGCTGTTTGGGGGGTCGGTCTACCGTGGTGACTGCCTTGTCTGAGCCCTGCCATATTTTTCTAAGTTCTGTCTTCTACGCTGAGCGAGATGGTCCCCCACAAGCAAGACCACCTGAAATAACTCTAATTTCACCGACTGGTGGAGGTGGATTACCTTGTGGCCGAGGTTGCTGGGGAGGTCGATCATGGCCTTGATTTGGTTGAGCTGGCTGCCGCGGTGGGGTGCGTCGGCGATTGTCTCTGTGGGGTTTGGTTCTTTGCCTTTGCTGAAGGCGGGTGTCTGTGAACCGGCTTAGACGCCCCTGGCGAATGAGGGTCTCCACCTGATCTTTGAGGTTGATGCAGTCGTCAGTGTTATGGCCATGGTCCTGGTGGAAACGGCAATATTTGGACTGGTCTTTCCGGTTGGAAGGGTTCCGTGGAGGGGGAGGCCATTTGAGGGGGTAGTCCCATTGGATCTGGTTGAGGACATGTTCAATGGGAGAATTGAGGGTGTATACCGCTCAAACCGACCGGGCGGTCGGGCTAGCGCCGACCGGTCTGCACGAGAGGGTCGGTCGGTATAGCGGGGTGTTTGGCTATGATACTGGGCGTTTCTGGGTTCTGGGTCTTTTCTCTTTTCTCTAGGGGTCGGGTTTTTAGCTGTTGGATCCTGCCGAGCGGCTAGTGAATCTTCGACATTCATGTATTTTTGGGCGTTGGAGAGTAGGACTGCCATTGAGGTTGGGGGGTTTTTAGAGAGGGAGAAAAGGAAATCAGATGACCGCAGACTGGCCATGAAAGCTGTGAGGATGACCCTGTCGTCATTTTCTGCGACTTGCAGGGCTTCGGTGTTGAAGCGAAATAACGAAGCTGCGCAGGGATTCCCCCTCGGACTGACGAATATTGAGGAGTTGGGTTCGCGGGGCGTCGCTGGCGCTGGGCTCCGATAAAATGGCTCAGGAAAGAGTCATTGAGATGTTGAAAGGTGGAGACAGAGTCTGGTGGTAACTGGCTAAACCACAGCCGAGCTGACCCCTTCAGTGTGACGGGAAAAGCTCGGCACATGATCTCGTCTGGGAATGCATGGAGAATCATGAGGGTGCGGTAGGTCTCCAGATGGTCAACCGGGTCTGTCGTACCGTCAAAGGAGTCGATGGAGGGCATTTTAAACTTGGCGGGCAGAGGTTTGTCTCGGATGGAGGTGACAAATGGTGAGTTTGCCGTAGTGGAGGGCTTATGCTGGATGTTCTGCATAACCCCTTGGAGCTAGAGTTTCATGGCGCGAAGTTCAGCGTCCCAAAGGGGAATGTTGTCACCACCAGAGGGAGACAGGTGTTGGATGCTGCTGGCCTCTCCCTCGAGGGCTGGTGCTATGACCGATAGGTGTGCAGGTGGAGGTGGTGGATTTACATGTGGGTGAGGAGGTTGCAAACCTCCCAAGTTAGGCGGATTGGGTTGTGGGGCTGTATGGCCCGGAGTTCGTTCTAGGTTGGGTAGAATATCTGGAGGTGGTGGTGGAGGAATGAGGAGGGTTCCTTGGAGTAAAGCGTTTATCAGGGCCTGGTTTTGCTCGGCCATACGTTTAATGCTGTTGGTGAGCTCGGTGAAATACTGTGGTGGGTTGTTTGGATTGGGAGGGTCGGTTTGGTGGTCGGCAGCATTATGGTGGGAAGCCATGGATCTAGTCGTGACCATACACCTTGATGGATGAGATGAAAAGGTTGCTGGAACAGGGTCCCCGGCGGCAATGAACACAACTGGCGCACGGACAAACCAGTTCCCACAGACGGCGCCAACTGATGATACAGTTCGTTCCCGGTGGATGGGCTGGACCGATCCAAGCTCCTCTCCCACGTCTGGGTTGGCGGAGACCCACTAGATGACCTGCAAATAAGTTCAGTGGGGAACGGGGTAGTCCCCCAGCGAACCCTCCGACGAGCAAGTTAGCAAGTAGGAAAGGAGATGAAGTATGTAGAGAGAGATTGGAGATAGAAAAGCTTAACCTTCTTCTTGTCTTCGATGCTTGCTTATATCCTTTGGTAATTATTTCACTGTCCCTTCCGACGTGCCCTCACGCCGCCGAAAGCCTGTGTGTGTAGCTTGCCTTGTACAGGGTAAGGGGGCGCTGTTCCGACGGGGAGGTGTTGTCGTAATAAATGCTGTGATGGGCTGCATTAATGGTGATGTATTGTAGCAATAACTTTGCAGATCTTTGTCTGCTGACGTGGCCTGTTCTGCACCTGTCGTGTGTCCGAATGCCATTGGTCCTTCATGTCCAGTTGGCCTCCAACTGTCATGGACTTTACCAATCGGGTTATGCAATGGGATCCAAATGGTGGGCTTGGGTCTGTTCACTGTGGGCTGTGGCCTTTATGGGCCTATCCATGTCAAATATAAATGTTTTCTTCCCAAAACAATTTGTAGAAATTATATATAGATGAATAATGTATTTGACAAAAAAGAAGATAGGGTTAATGCAATCCAAATTATATAAGTAAAATAAGTTATTATGTATGTATATGTACATACCTATTTTTGTATGTTAATATACGTATGTATTATATTTTTTAGTACAATAAAAAAAAAACTAAAACGAAAAAAATGAAAAATATATCTTGCATCTCTAAGATCAAAATAATTTTCAAGTGAAATGGAGGAAAATATATAGGGTGAAACACCAATAAATTCTAAAATATGATTTTGTGAATTGTTTAATTCTCATTTTTTTTCTTATAAACCCAAAGGTCTTATTAAAGTAGAAATTATACAAAACGGTAATCGCTTACATGTTTGGATTTAATTTTTTTAAGGACAAAAGTGGATTGTTGGAACAATCTTCTGTATAAATAAAATAATTTGAAACAATTCAAACAAAATAAAATAAAGCTTACAGTATTTATTTTGTAGAATTGAATAAATAATTCAAAAACCAAGTCGAGTGTGTGACACTCTGTCCTTAAGACAGATTCGCCCCGCTACGGTGCTTACGGTTGAGTGGCGTCTATCTCCTAGGATACAATGATCTTAACCAATTTGTAGTAGCACTCCAAAACAAATTGTTCGGCGAACCAGACCTGTGTTCTAACTCTCTGAATATTTATTCTAAAACTAAAATGAAGAATAATGCACAAAATAAAATTTGGACAGCAAAGATGGGATTTTGCAGACTGATTTTCGGATCTTTAGACTGCTGGAAATGTCAAGTATTTATAGGCACAAAATGCTAACCCGAACAGGTACCATTTTGAATTGAACAAGTGTGTTTTGAATTAAACAGATATAAGTTTAAATTCAAACAAATTTGCCAACTGTTTCAACAGATTAACTGCTGGACAGTTATACCCGGAACTACTGGGCATTTCTGGATGTTAACTAATTGAAAAAGCAGTTTTAATCTATTGAGGAATTTCAGACAGAAGTTAGACAAAAATTGGAATTCAAATTTGAATTAAATTCCCGCAATATTTTTTGAAAAAATTCAAATGAATTTTGTCCAAAAATTAATACAAGAACCGACCCGACCACAACCCACACCCGGGCCTGGCCCGGCTCGGCCAGAAGGACGGCGGCGCGCGCGTGTGGTGGTTTTGGCTAAGGTTCACTTTGTCTATAACTCCTCCCTTCTACAAACTTGGGGTGCCCCTTCGGCCCAACCCAAGTATTGTAGGCTAGAGCTTATAAACTCAACAAAACTCTCTTAAAGTTTCAATGTGGGACAAGCCTCACAAGGAAACCCAGATATAAAACTTAAATGTTCAATTCCACGAACCTGAAAACGACGTCATGTTCCCATTCACTCAAAATGGTTTTGACGAACCGTCTTCACCGTGTGACTTGCCACGCAGCAAGGAACACATCACCTCTTCAGACCCGCCCAAAAGACGTTCGGGGCCCACTCAATTTTGGGCTCAAAGTTGGCCCAAAATTTCCTATATAAACATTTTTCCAACAATCCCCCACATAAATGGAATTTGACAGAGAGAAAATGCAACAACATGATCTAAATACAGAGAGTAACAGAAATTGGAAATATTCTGCAAAGGATAGGTAGCTTTTGGCTTTGAACCTTCCCTTGTGAGACACTATCGGATTTACTAGCTAACAGTGAACATGATGTCTTGAACTGTTCAGCCGTTTGTGTAAACCAAGACAATAGAACTCACACAGTATATCCCAGACACAGTTTAGTTCTCACTATTGTGTTCATTTTGGCCCTGAACAACCTGGTCTTTCATGAGTGCTCTAGAGAATTGTAACCCTTCACAAATCTCATAGAACCGGCCCAGTTCACACTCACATAGGTGATTCTTATGAAGAGTATCCTGCCATACTCCACTAGGTTTACCTAGATATAAGAATCATTAAAATTTTACTTAACCTCAAACGCTGCAGACATCACTATTTCATCAAAGAAATGGGTAGGAGTTAGACTCCCTAGTGATCCTTCTGAGTCATTCACAACTCGGTTGTCCCTTTGAACCTAGATCTTGGGATCTCCAGTCAACTAGGTTGGGTTGCCGTTGTGGTAACTCTTATTTAATAGGCTTAGTCCCATTCCCCTCGATGAATTCTCAACTAACTCTCTTGCTAACCCTTTGGTTAGTGGATCCGCTATGTTGTCTTTAGACTTCACATATTCAATGAAATAATTCCATTAGAGAGTAGTTGTCTTACGGTGTTATGTCGACGACGAATGTGTCGTGACTTACCATTATACATATGACTCTGTGCTCTACCTATTGCTGATTGACTATCGCAATGTATGCATATAGCAGGCACCGGTTTTTGCCATATTAGAATATCTTCAAGGAAGTGGCGAAGCCATTCTGCCTCTTCCCCCTGCTTGTCTAAAGCTATGAATTTTGATTCCATAGTAGACCTAGCAATATAAGTCTGTTTGGAAGATTTCCAAGATACAGCCACCCCCCACAAGAGTAAAGACATAGCCACTGGTGGACTTCGAGTCTCTAGTATCCGATATCCAATTTGCATCACAGTATCCTTCAAGTACTGCTGGATATCTAGTATAATTCAGCCCAATGTTACGAGTAAATCGGAGATATCTTAGAACCCTTATAATTGCTTTCCAGTGTTCTACTCCCGATTACTCGTATATCTACTTAATTTACTTACTGCATAAGCTATATCTGGGCAGTGCAGTTCATCAAGTACATTAAGCTTCCAATAATTTGGGCATACTCTAATTGAGAAATACTTTCCTGTACATTCTTAGAAAGATACAAATTAACATCTACAGGTGTTCTAGCAAGATGATCATCATCTTTGCTGAATTTGTCAAGTATTTTCTCAATGTAATGAGATTGTGACAAAGCATATCCTTCTGATGTTTTGGTAATTTTCATACCAAGAATTACATCAGCAATGCCATGTCCTTTCATGTCAAAATGTTTATTCAACATTTTCTTGGTAGTTTTAATCATGTCTTATTACTACCTATGATGAGCATATCACCTACATAAAGACATACAATGACATAACCTTTGTCTGTGTTTTTAATATAAACACATTTGTCACACTCATTAATTTTAAATCCATTTGACATCATTGCCTTGTCAAATTTCTCATGCCATTGCTTTGGCGCTTGTTTAAAACCATATAATGATTTAACCAATTTACACACTTTCTTTTCTTTTCCTGGAACAGAAAAACCTTCTGGTTGTTCCATGTAAATTTCTTCATTTAACTCACCATTTAAGAAAGCGGTTTTTACATCCATTTGATGAATTTCTAGATTGTATAAAGATGCAATGGCAATTAAATTTCTAATGGATGTTATTCTAGTAACCGGTGAGTATGTGTCAAAGTAATCAAGACCTTCTTTTGTCTAAAACCTTTGACCACAAGTCTTGCCTTGTATTTGTCAATTGATCCATCCGCTTTCAATTTTCTTTTGAAAATCCACTTGTACCCAAGAGGTTTACAACCTGGTGGCAAATCCACCAATTCCCAAGTGTGATTTTGCAAGATGGATTCAACTTCACTATTGACAGCTTCTTTCCATAAAGGAGCTTCAGGACTGGACATAGCCTCTTTAAAAGTTAAAGGCTCATTTTCTAACAAATATGTTAGAAAATCTGGACCAAAAGATTTTGAGGTTCTAGCACGTTTACTACGCCTAGGTTCCTCTTCCTCATTTTGATCTAACTCTTGTTCTTGATCATGTTCTTGATCCTGACTAGTAATAGCATCATGAGATCTTTTTTTTGTTACTAGTCTCTTGTCCAGTCTTATTTGGAAATACATGTTCAAAGAAAGATGCATTCCGAGATTCAATAATAGTATTTACATGCATTTCGGAATGTTCTGATTTATGAATCAAAAACCGATATGCACTACTATTCTTGCATAACCATGAAAATGCAATCAATGGTCTTAGGACCTATCTTAGTCTTTTTAGGACTAGGAATAGCCACTTTAGCCAAACACCCCCACACTTTTAAGTATTTGTAGGATGGTACTCTTCCATGCCACAATTCATAAGGTGTTTGATTCACTTTCTTTCGGGGTACTTTATTAAGTATATAATTAGCATAAAGTATTGCATTGCTACAAGTTCTGAGGTAATCCAGAACTTATTAACATGGCATTTCATTTCTTTTAAAGTCCTATTTTTCCTTTCAGCAATTCCATTTTGCTGAGGTGAGTAAGGAGCGGTGGTTTGATGAATTATTCCATGTTCTTTACAAAATTCACCAAAAGGTGATTCATATTCACCACCTCTATCACTTCTAAGTTTCTTGATTTTCTTACCAAGTTGATTTTCAACTTCATTCTTATATTGAATGAAAGTTTCCAAAGCTTCATCCTTGGTTCGAATTAAATAAACATAACTATATCTAGTATAGTCATCTATAAAAGTGATAAAATATTTTTTCCCACCTCTTGTTTGAATTGATTTAAAATCACAAATGTCACTATGAATTAATTCAAGTGGTTCCGTACTTCTTTCAATTGAATGAAAAGGAGTTTTAGATAATTTTGCCTCAACACAAATTTCACATTTATGATTTGAATCAATGTCAAATTTAGGTAAACATTCCATATTAATTAATCTACGCAAAGATCCATAATTAACATGTCCTAGTCTACCATGCCATAAATTTGAAGACTCAAGCAAGTAAGAAGAAGATGTATTATTATTAATAACTGAGGGTACAACGGTCATTACATTTAACTTGAAAAGGCCATCAGACATGTAACCTTTTCCTACATACATCCATTCTTAGTAAGTACAAATTTATCACTCTCAAATACTAGCCTAAACCCATTCTTACTCAACAAAGATCCGGAAACAAGATTCTTGCGAATGTCCGGTACATGCAGCACATTGTTGAGAGTGAGTTCCTTTCCAGATGTCATTTGAGTACAATCTTTCCTTGTCCTTCAACTTTGGAAGTTGAGGAGTTGCCCATAAAAAGTTGTTCACCATTGTCCACTGTAGAATAAGATGTGAACATCTTTTTGTCGGCACAAATATGGCGAGTAGCACCAGTGTCCACCCACCATTCTTTAGGATTTCCGACAAGATTTGCCTCGGAAACAACTGCAGAAAGATTGATATCATCTATACCATTGGAAATATTGTCCACTTCGGTCATATGGGCTTGAGCAGGCTTCTTGCTTGTTCTTCTTTTGCTTTTGCCTTTGCTACGGCAATCTTTGGCCCGATGTCCCTCTTTGTCACAGATGTAACATTTGCCATTAAACTTGTACTTTTTATTTCCCCCCCCCCTTTAGAGCCTTGTGATGAACTTTCTCCAGAAGACTTTCGTTTCTTGGTTTTTGAAGCATGTTCCACCACATTTGCCTTAGACTCCATAGGATGCTTACCAGCCCGCTTTTCAGAATTGTGGTTGTCCTCCTCAATCCTCAAACGCACAATTAATTCTTCCATAGAAATTTCTTTGCGCTTGTGTTTGAGGTAGTTCTTGAATTCCTTCTAGCCTTTTGGTAATTTTTCAATTAAGGCTGCAACTTGGAAGGATTCACTAAGAGACATGCCCTCTGCATGAATGTCATGCAGAATGAGTTGGCAATCTTGAACTTGACTGATCACAGTTTTTGAATCAACCATTACAAAATCTAGGAATCTGCCAACCACAAATTTCTTTGAGCTGGCATCTTCCGTTTTGTATTTTTTCTCCAAAGACTCCCAAAGTTCCTTTGTTGTCTTGATAGGACTGTAGACGTTGTATAATGTGTTGTCAAGTTCGTTCAAGATGTAGTTCCAGCAAAGGAAATCAGCATGTTTCCAAGCATCAACCGCAGCAACCACTTACTGGTCGGTTTCATCCTCTTTCAAAATAGGAGCATCCTCACGCAGGAAACGAGCCAGGTTCAGAGCTGTAAGATAGAACAACATTTTCTGTTGCCATCTTTTAAAGTCAGTTCCTGAGAACTTCACTGGCTTTTCACCGTGATTTACCGGTACTATTACAACAGGAGGGGGGTTGGCGTCATTGCAGCCACCACAGTAGTACTTGTTTGAGCATTAGTTTCAATAGCCATCAATTCTAATTTATAAAAAAATTATAATTAGAATTTACACTACACAGAAATTAAACCAATTCACATAATTAAATTCTGTAAAAAATAAAAGAAACAAGAATGTAACTTTTATTTCCAATTTTAAAATAAAATTTTATTCAACCAATTAATTCCACACAGGAAATTAAATTCTGTAAAATAAAAGAAATAAGAAAATAACTTTTATTTTTCAATTAATTTGGAAATAAAATAAAATTTTATTTAACCAAATTAATTCCACACAGAAAATTAATTTCTGTAACACTTCAATAATTAAAATACTAAAACAGAATTTTAAGTAATGAAAACTCAAAAATAATTTAAAAACCAAAAAATTAATTTCTGAAAAAATTCCACAAAATATATTCTGAATTGTTAATGACACTAGTATCGTACTACTAGTTGTCAAAGAAAATAGACAGTATATTACTACTATCTGTCAAATAGCTATAATCACTATTTGTTTTTTCAACCAGAATATTATTTTGTAAATCCACAGAAAATAATTTCTTAAAAGAAGAAAGAGAAAAGGAAAAAAACGAAAAATTCTGTAAACAGAATAATTCGAATCTGTCTTAAGATTGTTGGAACAATCTTCTGTGTAAATAAAATAATTTGAAACAATTCAAACAAAATAAAATAAAAGTTACAGTATTTATTTTGTAGAACCGAATAAATAATTCAACGACCAAGTCAAGTGTGTAATACTCTGTCCTTAAGACAGATTCGCCCCACTACGGTGCTTACGGTTGAGTGGCGTCTATCTCCTAGGATACAATGATCTTAACCAATTTGTAGTAGCACTCCAAAACAAATTGTTCGGCGAACCAAACCTGTATTCTAACTCTCTGAATATTTATTCTAAAACTAAAATAAAGAATAATGTACAAAATAAAATCTGGACAGCAAAGATAGGATTTTGCAGACTAATTTTTGGATCTTTAGACTGCTGGAATGTCAAGTATTTTATAGGCACAAAATGCTAACCCGAACAGGTACCATTTTGAATTGAACATGTGTGTTTTGGATTGAACAGATATAAGTTTAAATTCAAACAGATTTGCAAACTGTTTCAACAGATTAACTGCTGGATAGTTATACCCGGAACTGCTGGGCAGTTTCTGGACGTTAACTAACTAAAAAAGCAGTTTTAATCTGTTGAGGAATTTCAGACAGAAGTTAGACAAAAATTAGAATTCAAATTTGAATTAAATTCCCGCAATATTTTTTAAAAAAATTCAAATGAATTTTGTCCAAAAAATTAATACAAGAACTGGCCCGACCCACACCTACGCCCGGCACGGCCGAACGGCGCTCGCGTGTGTGGTGGTTTTGGCTAAGGTTCACTTTGTTCATAACTTCTCATTTCTACAAACTTGGGGTGCCCCTTGGGGCCCAACCCAAGTGTTGTAGGCTAAAGCTTATAAACTCAACAAAACTCCCTTAAAGTTTCAATATGGGACAAGCTTCACAAGGAAACCCACATATAAAACTTAAATGTTCAATTCCACGAACTCAAAAACGACGTCATATTCCCATTCACTCAAAAATGGTTTTGACGAACCGTCTTCACCGTATGACTTGTCACGCGGCAAGGAACACTTCACCTCTTCGGACACGCCCCAAAAGACGTTCAGGGCCTACTCAATTTTGGGCTCAAAGTTGGCCCAAAATATGCCTATATAAACCAATTTTTCCAACAGGTTTATCCAAATGTAAAATTACACATCTGGACAATCTGCACTATAGAGGTTTGGATTTTCCATCCTCATGAAACAAATCCTACATTACGAACAAAAATGTAACATTCCAATGTAACACTCTAATAACGTAATACTCCAATATAACACACTAAAAAAACTCATTGGTGTTTTTTCCAAAGTACCAATGTAATACTCAAAAAAAATTCTTAGTGTACTTTTCCCAAAGGTAACACTCCAAAAATACTTCTTAGTATACTTTTTCCAAACATAACAACGAAATACTCCAAAAAACTCTTTAGTGTACTTTTCCCTCTTTAGTATATTTTTTTCCAAACATAACACTTCAATATAATACACAAAAAAACTCTTTAGTGTAGTTTTCCTAAATGTAACACTCCAATAAATATAATCTCACACGTAACTGTAACGCCCTCAAAATAATACATAAAACCCATCATGGAAGACATGAATTGATACAAGAGAAATCAACTATTTCTATTTATCAAAGTAGTTCTTACAAAAGTTAACAACAAAAGCAAATGCCTACGCGCTTACAGCTTTCCAAGTTAACACTTGGTAACACAAGAAGAATGCTAACTCTATACAAAGAAGCCCTTGGCTTGATATACATGTAATACAAACAAAATAAACAAAAGAGTCTTCAACTCTCATCCTCATCATCAAGCTATGTCCTTGGAGGTGGCGCTACCTGTACCTGAAAATGGTGTCCCATATAGGGTGAGCCAACGCCCAGTAGAGATATGCTAAACGCAGTATGAGCAATGACTAAGACATTAGCAATTGATAAATGTTCAATTCCCATAAAACAATTGATAACCCATTTCCACTTCATGACCACTATGTTCATGTTTCGTTTCATTTTCCATTTCTTATCAACTTCACAATTTACATCAACGGCTCAGAACCTGGCCAACCACTTATATGAGACAGTGACTCATATTAAACATTTCCCATTTTACAACAGATAAACATAATAGTTGTATCAACATCTCAACAGATAAGCGTACAAGCTGTATCCACTTTTCAACAGATAGGCATATTAGCTATATCAACACTTCCAATGATAAACATATGAGTTGTATCAACACTTCCTTAGGTAAGCATATTAGCTATATCAACACATTAACTGACAAGCAAATGAGCTGTATCAGTGGAGTCCATCCCATATCTCCTTCCAATCAACAACCGGTCTAGAGGTCCATCCCCTATCTTCCCCTAACCGTGGAGTGCATCCCCTATCTCCTCCCACACACACAAGGTATATACATACAAGTCATATACATAATCAATCAATACATAACGTTAATGTCTTCTGTCAACCGTCATATTCTATGACATCTCCAATTGATTAGTTTTAGTTTGCCTAATCATCATGCATTGTCTACAACAATCAAAACTACATCCACCGGTAGCCTAAGCAATTATTTCTAACAGACAATAAGAGCTCCAACAGATAAGATATCAACGTTTTCAAAGTGAGCGATTTAATAATCCAACTCTACCATTCTACATATAATGAGTCAATTCCATTATTTCCAACTCAATTCCATATAACAACACTTTTTCCAAATTAATTATACCAATTAATTTCGGGGTTTTCTACCCCATTTCCAATATTGACCTATGGTCTATATATCAACAACCAACAACAATCTCATTATTTGAAACCAAATTACACATTTTATAGCCAAAATAACAAAACCCCCTTTTTACATTTTGAAACCCTAAGTCCCAAAATCACCCCACTTCGACAACTTTATCAAAACAACCAAAAATCTATGTCAAAGACCATAAGAGTGAGTGGAATCCTACCTCAAGAGTTGACACCAACGAAGAAGGAGATGAAAACGAAAATGCTCCAAATCACAAGTTTCCGGATCAAAATATAGCCCTCGACGATCCACACAACTTTACAAAGGCCAAGGTGAGAAAATCACTCTAGCTAGATCATACCTAGAGAGAAGGCAAGGTTCTAGAGAGAGAGGCTCAATAATGGAGTTTTTTGGAAAGTAAGAGAGAAGAAAAGATGTGAAAAAGTGATTTTAAAAAGTCAAAACACGGAGTCTTAAACCAGTCGCCCCGCTCGAGCGTGAAAACCCCCGCTCGAGCGTCACTCACAGACTCCCGCTCGAGCGTCAAAAATCCCGCTCGAGCGGCGGATACACACTTCCAGAACTTTACACTGAACCAGGTCCCCGCTCGAGGTCCAACTCGCCGCTCGAGCGTCACACACAAACTCACGCTCGAGCGTCAAAACGCCCCGCTCGAGCGTCCAACACTGCAGAAGAAATACTGGGAGAGTGATTATCCCGCTCGAGCGCCAGAACCCCCGCTCGAGCGGAGAAGCAACACAAAGTCCCCGCTCGAGCGCCAAAAGCTCCGCTCGAGCGGACAGGCCAAAATGTGGGCACTAGTTTGGTTTTCTAAGCTCAACCAACCTATTTCAAACCTGCCCAACACAACCCAAGACTCAAATACAAGGAGTGAAGGATGTAACAAGATTTAAACCACTGGTAACATCTATGGAACCACTGTACAATAGGGGTAAAACCTGGGATCGCTAAACCTCCCCCTTGAAGAATTTCGTCCCCGAAATTAGTGCGAATTTGGAAAGCAAGTTTTTCCCCATTTTAAACAATGTTATATTACAACATTCACAACTCGACCATTACCGGTTATCCCATCTCTTATCAAAAGCATCTCACATATGTAAGACAACATATATTACAAGTGCATCATTAACATGCATTTCTCTTCCATTTCCAACCATTCCAACATACAAAGGTTCACAATTTACATATCCAATATTCAGTTCTCATGATATAACCATTTCTATAATATAGCCAGCATATGCAAATATTATAATCACTTCCAATTACCAAAACATTTAGAATGTTTTACAACTTAAGACATATATAATGTTCTTAAAGTTCAATATATTACAAAAATTCATCACTG
>JAPPVO010005850.1:0-22726 GCA_030407325.1 Camellia japonica | reverse complement strand
ATTCGGACCACTTCACTGGCCGAATAAATACGTTGAAATAATACGTTTAATTAAGCACATAACATTCGGTCAATGCATGTTTAAACATTTGCACCACGCAACACAAACTTGCCAGTAAGTTGAAATAATACGTTTAATTAAGCACATAAATTTCAAGACCAAAATATGAACGTTGAAAATAAAAGAAATTCTATTTGTTCGGCGCGAAGTCTGTTCTCTCGCATTCCAAAGTCTATTTATTCGGCACCCTCATCGTCGCTCTTCTCAATTTCGAAATCGGAATAGGGTAAGTAGTGACGATGATACAGGGGCGAAGCCGAATCAATGCCCACGGCTCGAGAGCTTTCTCGGTTTGAAGGGCCTTGATCCAGCCGTGCTGAATCCACGATTTTCACATCGGCAGCCCTCCTCGGCAAGGTCTCGTTTGGTCTTCTCTATCCCGACCTTCAGGCCGTCCTGAAACCCCTTTTCATAACCTGAAGTCCGTTGGTCACTCTCTCCTCAACGACCAATTTAGATTGACCGGCCGCCACCGACGCTTTCGTTTGAACATTCTTCAGCTCCCGAAGCTCATGCTTAGCCTTTTCCGCATGAATCTCCAGACTGCGATTCCTTTCGTCCTTTTTCTCACCCTCACGTCGCGCTTCCCGCAGACGCATGCCAACTTCGTAAGCAGTATATAGTCCTTTCACGGCCCCATGTGTGCTGTCTCACTTCAAAATCTTGACGTCCGACCATCGATTGTTGGACTTCCGGCGGGAAGATCTGTCGAGCGAACTCGACTGCCACACCTGGGTCTTTAATGATAGAATCCGCCTCCGTCATTGGTTTATTCCTCACAAAAACCGCAAACTCAACGCGTCGTGGCGTCGCATCAGGTGATTCTCGATCTCAGGCGCGGAGAATTTCCCTGTTGTTGCCTATCCTTTCGGGGCAATCTGCTTCGACGACTAAGGGGCTGCTATGTTTCCCGATCCTTGGGCGTTCTTCTTCTCGTACGCATAGGCTCGCTACTGCGACTCATTGCGGCGTCTAATTCAGCCAATCTTCGTCCCTCCCAAGTTCCTGAATGGAATAAGTAGGGCTCTGGCGCTGCACCCGCCCCATTTATCCTTCAATGTATGTAGCTCTTCCGAGGCAACGTCAGTAATCCCAAACGTCAAAAGTCGAATGACAATTGTCAGCCCACAGTTAGGCCCATTTGGCTTCGCAAGCTCGCGCCCTGGCTAAGGCAATGGCGGATTTACTAATCTGGTCGGCCATGTTTTCAAGACCAAGCGCCGATCAATCTGTGCCTCAGCCAGCCCACGAGTTAGGCCCATTCGGCTTCGCAAGCTCGCGCATTGGCTAAGGCAAGGGCGGATTTACTAATCTGATCGACCATGTTTTCAAGCGCAAGCGTCGATCAATCTGTGCCTCAGCCAGCCCACGAGTTAGGCCCATTCGGCTTCTCAAGCTCGCGCCCTGGCTAAGGCAAGGGCGGATTTACTAATCTGGTCGGCCATGTTTTCAAGAACAAGCGCCGATCAATCTATGACTCAGCCAGCCCACGAGTTAGGCGCATTCGGCTTCGCAAGCTCGTGCCCTGGCTAAGGCAAGGGCAGATTTACTAATCTGGTCGGCCAAATACCTAAGTTAAACAGCCGATCTAACCATAACCGAAAGCAATATCATTCATCAACAACATTTTCCTTACCAAGTTGAGCATAACTCATGAAATTTTATATACGCAAATTACTAAACAAAAAGCTACAAGCCCACATGAAATGCCTAGCAAAAAACTATGACTGTAGCAACACATGAAAATACCAAATTAAAAACTGTAAAAATACATCCGACATCCTAAAAACTATGTCAGTCGCCCAGATCAGTCATCGGAATCAGACTCCAATGGCTCAACATCCACTTGCTCATATGGTATTGGCATAATCAATGAAACTTTAGCAGTTGCAAGGGGCTTTGTGCCAGCCATGTTTGAATCCCCGATTTTCAAACTTGGGGACTTGGTCCAAATACTCGGCGAGTCCAGCATTTTTCCCGGCCTTGAATACTTGGAAGCCTCCGAGTCGGCTGTTTTCCTTCGCCGCCTTCATTTCAGCTAACTCAACCTCCAGTTTGGAGACCGCCTTCTGGGCCAATTTGAGCGCATCTTCGCTCGTGTCCGCCTCCTTCTCAGCATCCGATCTCAATTGATCCACGCTACGAGCCCTCTCCACGTCGGCCTCGGCCCTTGAGGCTTCCTTGTTCGCCCTCAAAGCTTCGACCTCGGCCCTTTCCTCTGGCCCTCAACTTTCTTTCGTAAACGACCAATCTGTTTGACGGCGTCGAATACCAATATCGGCCATATCGGCTATCCTTCCGACGGTCTGCAAAGCAAGAATTTAAAACCATAACTTCAACAGTATTTGGATTAAGTGAAGCAAAGTCCGAATATGTACCAAAAGTGCCGATTGGGCGGCTAGTGTTGTCGCATTCAGATCTGGTTCCACCCGGAAAGCCTCCCTGTCAGACGGCAACGACACGAACGTAGCCAAGCTGAATGCGACTTCTGGATCTTTAAGCGCCGAAGCATCAGAAGAAACCGACATGTTTTTTATCATCGGCTAAATGACAAAAGGAACGATCACATTCGATCCCTCTAATCGAGGACGTTTGCCGCCTTGTTCTTCTGAGCCGGCCTCAAACTCGGCAGGGCGTTTCTCTCTGCCTCTTCTCAACTTCTTGGCCGGCCTGCACGATCAAAGTAGATTCGGCATTCCGATTTGTTGCCGTCTCCACCTCAATAACGCGCAAGGACTCTGATTCGCTAACAGGCAGGGAGAGTTGAGATTCAGTGGCGGGTGGTACTTCAGACGGAAGGGCCTCCGCTCTTCGCCGCGCGGCCAACCTTTCTGCATTCGCCTTCTTGGCAAGTTTTGTCAGGCTTAACCCGGCCATGTCTTCGGGGCTTGCGGCGAGAAGATCCTCTAAGCCGCGAAAAACGCCGTCAAGTGAAAGATCCCCTCGGCCCGAAGTGGATGGAGGATCGGCCGAATTCAATACCTCGTCAGACTCGGTTTCGGACTGATCTGATTCAGTAACATTAGCTACATCCTACTCCGAATCAGACCCTTCAAAACCAACCTGCCTCAAGTTTTTGAAGTCAGACAAAATAAAAGCGATAAGAGAATCTTCACCCTCCGGAACCGGGATATTTTCCGCCGCCGAGAAGGTTGTATATGTCGGCTCGTAACGAAGCAGAACGTGGGCCACCCTCCCTTGTTTCTAAAGACTTCGACGGCCGAAATACTTGAGCGCGACTTTGATATCCGAAAGAACGACGTCGTCAGTTGAAGACAGGACTTTCTTCAAATCGTTCCCTGCACAAGCCAAGCCATAACATTTCAAAGAAGAGGCTTTACAACAAAAATGAACAAATAATAAAAGCGAGAAGGCAATCGGCCACCTGGCTCGCCCCTCCGTCTAGGAATAGGGTTGACGTGATCCTCCCCTTCGCCAAATTCCCAGTTACCTTGGACAACGACCATAACATCATCAACTCGTTTCCCAGAACTGGAAAGCATAGTAATTAGCTGATGGTCGATATCCTTGGCCCTAAGGAAGAAACGCCCGTGCCGACCAGAAGACTTAGCCAAGGCATAGCAATGCCAGATGGCTGGAATGCCAAGGTTAATTCTAAGGTGACGGTTGAGTGCTATAACCCCCATTATAATTCTAAAGAAATTCACATTGGGTTGGGAAGGGATTAAACCCCAATGGCGAAGCACAGCCCTAAGAAACGGGTGAAGGGGAAAACGGACTCCACCCTCTGCGATTGACAAAAGAGGAAAGACAATCGCGGTTTTGTCCTCCCTCTCCATATCAAGAGTGCCGTCTGCCACAAACGACAGACGGACATCATCAGGAATGGAGAAATGGCGTTTAAAGCCAGCAATTCGACTTGACGAGAGAAGGTCTTTTAAATGTTTCGCCATACCTTACAGTTTATAAGAATATGCCAAGGAAGAAATAAACCAGAAAGAGTCTTCGAAGCAAGGAAGGAGAGAACTTACAAAGGACGAAGAGGATATCGGAGAAGAGAATTGCAGGGACGATTCAAAAGGCAATCCAACGACGAGCGTCATAAAATACATACTCGAAAGGACGTCAAAATTTTAAATCGCAATAAATAGACACGTACGAGGAGGCGGGAAGTCAACACGAATACCGAAAGGGGTACGCTTAGATATCCGCATGAGGATGAGGCCAACTGCCGAATTTGCGCTCTGACTTTTTGAGATTCGGAACCAAGCACTCCAGCCAACTGTCGTTGGTAAAGTGCTTGGGGGGCAATTGTGGGAGCCGAATAAATAGAAGAGTTGGAAGGTGCGTACCCCAGAAATCAGATATTATTCAGCTCCATATTGCGTGACTAGGATGCCGAATACATTAGGAAGGCCGAATAGCCAGAGATCAGTAGCTCCGAATAAATAAAAGGGGAATGGGATAAAAGTAGGTTCAGGCCCCGAGGCCCAGAAAGTAAGTATAAATACAAGAACCACAGATTTAGAAAGGTATGTAAGAATCACTTCACTTAACTTAGTAAACAAGCTATCTTGAGTGTCTGAATTGACTTGTCCGTCGGAGTGCTAATTCCGGCACCCCCGACCGGAGTGTTTGTATCTTTTCAGGTGACTAGCTGAGGATCACTAGCGTCTTCCAGGATCTGAAGAGTATTTCCAAACCACTTCTCCACAGTGCTTTCGTATCAAACTGGTCTTCGGCCCATTTATACTTTCATTCGTGTCAAACTATCATTCGTATCAGACTATCATTCGTGTCAGATTATTATTCGTGTCAGACTTTCATTCGTGTCAGACTATCATTCGTATCGGACTATTATTCGTGTCAGATTATTATTCGTGTCAGACTTTCATTCGTGTCAAACTATCATTCGTATCAAACTATCATTCGTGTCAGATTATTATTCGTGTCAGACTTTCATTCGTGTCAAACGGCCTTTGGCCCAGTCAATTGTACCCAACGGCCTTTGGCCCATTCATATGGCATAACAATTATTTGTCCCTAATTCAATGCAACAGACTTACAAGTCTTATATGAAGGTAGTCAATTGGACAAATAACATACTTTAGATATCTTTACTAAGATATTACTCACAGTAATCGGCTGAATGATTTGCCCTGGAGCTCGACCCTACACATATTTCATGAACACAATGGGTCACAAACAATTCAATCCGTTTTTAATTCACATAATCCTCTTTAGGCTCTATTCTTATCTTCTTAACTCATTTACAATGCTCGATGCATGCCTAAGAGTACTCAGAAGTAAAAGAGAACGGAATACGAAATATAGAATGCATTTTTAAAATTTCAGAAATAAGGGTCCCCGCTCGAGTGGACCCATGAGGCCTGCAAAAGTACTGGCTATGTCAAATTTACGCTCGAGCGTGAAGTCGGACGCTCGAGCGGAAGGCCTCACTACATGGCTCCCCGCTCGAGCGTGAACTTCCCCGCTTGAGCGGACATTATAAATTCTGCGTTTTCCAGAATTGTTCTTGAGCTCAAATTTCAACATTCAAAGGTTCCGAAGCTCATGATTTTGGTTCAAAACATGCAAACACATTCTATTTCAAGGGTACACAAATAATATGAAGCTAATTACTCAAAATCATGGTTCAATTTTCCAAAATCAATCAACATTCTTGTACAATCATGGCTTATGCTTTCAAATCCCATACGAGCTTCATATCTTCAACAATCAAACATGCATGCAATCTTTTAACTCCAATTCCATTTCAATTGGGTCAAATGATGCTTAAACACATGAAATTCATCCAAATCATGCTTGCATGTATGGCCCTACAACTCAATTCTTCATGATTAACAAACTACATGATAGATTACACAATCCTTGCTCATTTATGATAATTCTATGCATGCATGTACATTCTAGCTTCATTTTCGACTAAATCGTTGCCATGAGCTACCAAATCACTAGAATTCACAAAATCACAAGTTCAACTCATGAATTAGGGGTTGGTCACTCACCTAGGAGCTTCAAACACTCAAGTTCTTTGGAGTTAAACTTCAAATCTCCAAGCCTTGAGCCAAAATTGCACAATTCTCTCCCTTTCTCTCTCTATAGCCGGTATCTCTCTCTCTCACTAGAGTATAAGCTCAGATTTTGGAACTCAAACAAATGAGGGTGAGTGCAAGTTGGCCTATTAATAGGCTCCTTTGATCAAATTTCGTTAATATTAAAATAGTTGAGCACTAACCCATTAAATTAATCTAATTAATCTGATCCGAATCAATTTCCAATTAAATTTCACCGTAGGCTCTAAAAATTACGCCAATCACAATGGCGTAATCAATTTCGATTCCTGTGGCCGATAAGGCCTTCAATTTAAATTCCAAAGCAGAGAATCAAACAGATATTCCTACGGTGAATAGATAGAAATTCAAAACTACATATTTTCACATAAGTGGCACACAAAATCATATCAAACACATAATCACATTCATAATAGGGACCAAATAGCATAATACGAAACAGGGTTATCACAGAAATAAGGTATGAAATGACGCCAAATCATTCAAACAACACAAGCAAGGCATACTATGGTCCTTAAAGCATGAAGCTAGTAAAGAGGACTACAAATGGGGCATGCAATACATGGCACAAATGAATGAACCAATCATGGACAGAGCTCAAATAGGTCTAAACAAAAACCAAAAACATGCTGAGATGGGAGCTCAAAGGCCTAAGCATGCATGCATGCACACTAGGCCACAAACAAGGCAACAATGCTCAACTCTTAGAGGCACTCAAAGGGTGAAGGAAATGGGAACATGGCAGTCCTATATGCTCTGAAATGTCATGTTAAATGATGCCAAATCATGTACATGATATAAATGAAGCATGCTGTGGTGCTCAAAGCTCAAAGCTAGCAAGGCCAATTGCACTACAACTATGCAATACATGAAGCATATGGCCAATACAACCCAAAACAGTCCTAGAGCATGTCAAAATGATGCTAAAACATGTATGGAAGGAAGCCAAAATAGGCTAGCATGAAGCATGAAATATGCAAGGCCAAAAGGGAGGATTACACTACACCTACCAAAGCCAAGCATGAGATGGCTTCGCCAACAAAAATTAAAGTTATATCATGGCAAAATAACCCCAAAAACCCCCTGAAATGATAGCTCGCAAGCTTAGGCACGAAGGCATACCCAATGGCTCATGTTTAAGGCATAAAGGACCAACCCTTCAAAGCATTGAAAGAGTGACAAATGCAAGTGTATGACCACACTACATGTACTAAAATCACATTTCAAATGATGCCAAATCATAAAAATAGTCCAAGTAATGCATGCTAGTGGACTCAATACACAAGGCTAGTGAGCTAGATTGAACCATGGCTATACAAAGCAATGCATGCATGACCAAAACAAAACAAATCAGAGCTAGAGCATGCTAAAACATGGGCAAAAGCTTCTTGGAGTTAAGCCAAAAAATGCTAGAATGATGGTCTAAACACATGATGCATATTAAGCTAGTGAATGGAAATGCACTAGAAGTGCATGGAGCATGCATGGGGCCATCAAACCAACCCAAAATAGATCTAAGGCATGTTAAAACAACACCAAAAACCTACTGAGATGGACTCAAAACATGCTAGAAAGACATGCTACTTCATGAAGCACACAAAGCTAGTTTGCAAAATTTACACTACAAGTGTATTAACCATGCATGAGGTGACAAAACCAAACCAAAACACTGGTATGCCATGTCAAAATAACCCCAAATACATGCTAAGATGGAGCCAACATAAGCTTAACAAACATGCTCAAACATGAGGCAAATGAAGCAATCATACAAGACACAAGGAGAGAGGATGACCCTCTCCTATTTGGGACCTCAAAATACCATGTCCATCACTGAAATTCCTCTGAGTTTCAGTGGTGAGAAGGCCAAAAGGAGGTGGTCCCAATAGCTTAAAAGGAAAACACAAAACAAGGCCAAACAAGGCACAAGAGGGGGTAGACCACCCCCAACACCAACAAAGCCTTAAATAAAATTGTTAAGCCCTAAAAGTCAGAGGTTTTTGCAGTAGAAAGTAAATCCAAAATAAGCATGCAAATAGGTCCAAAATCTTAAACAAGAACAAGGGTTTTAAGGGTTAGAAGCTCACCCTTGTAGAACCACTTCAAGGCTGCAACTCCAGCAACCTCTTTGAGCTCAAACCAGTCCAAAAACTCCAAAATTAACCTCAAAGTGCCTCAGTAACAATAGGATGGTGTTTCACTATGTGTTTGTGTGCAATAGTATGAAGAAACTACACTTTTGAGCACAAAAATGAAGAAGAAGAGCAATATAGAGACAAAGGGGTATATGTATAGCTTAAGCACCTTTTTCTAAACTTGGAGAAGGGAGGGAGGACCTCCCTCTTATAGAAAAACAAGCCTCAAGCTTGTTATAGAAGCTAAGGGCTCAAAGCCATCCCTCCATACACGTGTATGGAGGATGGTTTCTGTGCCTTCCAGCTGGCACAGCTGCAAGAAAATATCTTCAGGAAGCTGAAGGAAAGCTGCCCACCACTTAAAGTAGTCGGCCAGCTACTTACATGGTCAGCCAACCACTTTTCTAGTTGGCAAGAAGAGAAAGTGGTCGGCCAGCCACTTTTCTGGTCGGCCAGCTCATTTTTCTGGTCGATAGGCAAAATTCTGTTTTCCAGGTCCAACTTCAAATGGCTATAACTCCTTCATATGGACTCCTCTTCAGGTCATTCTTGTGTCCAAATTGAAGCCCCGAAAGTAAGATTTCCAATGGTGGCAGCCTTGCATCAAAATTTGAACTGTGCAAAAAGTTATGCCTGTTTTGGTGAAGCCGCGCAGTTTTGGTCCTACTTGGATTCATGCCGAACTTCTCCCAAACTAGTTTTCTTCTCTCCTTTCCTCTTTTCTTCAACTCTAAACCCCTAAACAAGGTGTTTTGAAATATTTTTCAAAGATTTCATCTCTCTTTCATTTATTTCCACTTTGTCCTTGCTCGGTTTACCGAAAAGCGCAACATTTAACGAAATGCGAGTGTCGGAACATCGTAGGAACTTTATTTTCAAAACATTTTGAAAGAGAGGGTTTCAAGGTCTAAAATCTTTTGATCAAGATTGTTTTGGTCCAAAAGGGATATGAAGTTGGGATTTGACTCTCTCCTTGCCGAAGAAACTGAACCTTTGCCCTGCACACCTTTCACCACCAAGTAAACCATCAGTAGTGCCCAAGTCTTAAGGGCGGTCAAAAATGGGGTGTCTACACCAACAGATCTATCTCGGGAAGGGGATAGCTATCTTTGGGGCAAGCCTGATTGAGGTCAGAATAGTCAGCACAGAGTCGCCATTTGCCATTATTCTTGCAGACCAAGACCACGTTGAACAGCCACTTGGGGTAGTCCACGTTTTTTATGAACTATGCCTTCAGTAGTTTGTCCACCTCGGTGGCGATGAAGGTATTGTGTTCTGGGTGAAAAATACGCTGCTTCTATCGGAAAGGTCGGAAGTGGGGCTCAATACTGAGACGATGAGTAATGAAAGAGGGATCGATACCTGACATGTCTAAATGGGTCCAAGCGAAGACATCGCTGTGCTCGGCTAAGAGAGCTATGAGATCAGCCTTGGCCTGGGAGGATAGTTGGCTGCCAATCCTGGATGTTTTGGCTGAATCGGTAGCATCGATAGGCACTTGACAAGTTCCTCTACTAGTTCCCCTCTGGCTAACTCTTCCTCATCTCTAACATCGAGACCCTCGATGATCATAACCTCCTTCATTTTGACCTCCTTTAGCGAGGCGATGTAGCACTCTCTGGCTATTGTCTGCTCGCCCCTCACTGTGCCGACCCTGAGGTCGGTCGGGAATTTCATGGCTAGATGGTATGTGGAGGTGACAGCTTGGAAGGCGTTGAGAGCCATGCGTCCGAGGATGATGTTATAAGTAGAAGGACAGTTGATGACGAGGAAAGTGAGTAGTTTGGTGGTCTGCCGTAGATATTCTCTGATGGTAATGGGAAGATTGATGGAGCCTATGGAGGTCACCCGATCGCCGGTGAAGCCGACTAACGAGGTTTAGAAGGGGGATAACTTTTTTTTCTCCAACCTTGAGTTGGCAATAGGCGTTCAGGAAGATGATGTCTGAAGAGATGCCGTTGTCGACAAGGACCCGTTTGACTTTGTAGTTGGATAGGAGAGCGGAGATGACGAAGGGGTCGTCGTGGGGGTAACGGACGCCTGTGCAGTCGGCCTTTGTAAAGGTGATGGGTTCAGACCATTACTTTGGGTGTTTGAAGGGGCGATCCAATGTCGTTACTTCCTTATCGGCCTTGTCTGATTTTTTTGAGTTCGGCTCGCTGGGCCAATCGAGATGGCCCTCCGCATGCGAGCCCGCCAGCGATGACTCTGATCTCACTGACCCGAGGGGGCGGGATTGCCTTGTGGCCGGGGCTGTAATGGGAGCCGCTCATTGTCTCGCTTAGGTTGTGCTGGTTGTCGGGGAGGGTATGTCGGCGGTGGTCCCCCGGCAGGTCGATCTTCGGCCGTTGCTAAGGACGGGCGGCCTTGAACCGACGGAGGCGCCCCTGGTGTATCAAATCCTTTACCTGATCTTTAAGGCTAACACATTCCTCAGTGTTGTGGCCGTGGTCTTAATGGAAACGACAGTACTTGGATTGATCTCGCCGGTTGGAGGGAGATCGTAATAGAGGAAATAAAACAAACTAAATTAGGATTAGTATTAGCACATGATTTCTGATTTTTTTTTTTTTTTTTTTTTGCACGTGCGCCGGAGAGGGCCGCACGTGCGGCCTCATCTTCTTCCTTACACAGGTGCTGGTTCTGTTTTTTTTTTTTTTTTTTTTTTTTTGAACAAACTAATAAACAAGGGTAAAATTAGTATATTTTTACATGGCTAAATAAATAAAAATAAAAATAAAAGAAAGAAGAAACTACTAACATTAAACATGGGTAAGCTTTGTTTTTTTTATTTTTATTTTTTACTTTTATATATATATATATATATGAACACTAGATCACAAAAATAATAATAATAATAATAATAAATAAATAAATAGAAAAATAAAACTAAAAACAAAATCACAAACTTCACATCCACAAATTTACATGCACAAATCTATACATAAAAGGCAAAAATTACCTTAAAAAAAAATGGAGAAAGAGAGAAAAAGAGAGATGATTCGCCGGAAAGAATGGTGGTTGCCGGAGATTCGCCGGACGGTAAGGAAATAGGACGCCGGCGGTGAGATGGTGGTGGTGAGGAAGAAGAAAGAAGAAGAAAAGGGAAGAAGATGATAAGAAGAAGGTGGGTTTGTTGTGGGGTTGAAAGAGAGAGATAAGGTAGAGAGAGAGAGAGTGAAATCTGAGAGTGTTTGGGAGTGAGAGAGAGAGAGAGAGAGTTGGATAAGGTTTGGTTTTTTTTTTTTTTTTTAAGTACGAAAATAAATAATAAATAAATAATAACTTAAAACTAAATAAAAACGATTTTTTTTTTATTATATATATACAAAAATTATACATAAATAATTGTATATTTATTTATTTATATGTAAAATTTATTTACTTAAATAAATTAAAAATGAAAGTAAAAAAAATAAAAATAAAATAAAAAATAAATAAATAAATAAATTTAATAAAAATGAAAATAAAACCAAATCAAACCATTTTTTTTTATTTTGAAAAAAAAATAAAATAAAAAAAAATAAAATAAAAAGAATAAAAAAAAAAAATAATAATAATAATAATAATAATAATAATAAATAAAATAAAAAATAAAATAAAATAAAAAATTTGCCGCACATGGCCGCACTTGGCCACGCTCATGCTTTTAAAGCAGAGTGAAGCCTTCTCAAATTGCCAAACTTCCCGCACGTGCGGGGCCTAGGCCCCACGTGCGGCGATTTCAACCTCCGCGCGTTTTTTTTTTTTTTTTTTTAAATTCGGCGTCCCGCACGTGCGGGAGTCAAGCCGCACGTGCGGCATGGTCAACGCACGAGCCCCGCGCACTTGCTTATTTAGCAGTGCTGCACAACTTTGATTCTCACTTTGCCGCACGTACATGAACAGTGCGCACGTGCGGCGATTTCATGAATTTTTTTTTTTTTTTTTTAAATGAACAAGTATAACACTTTTTTTTTTTTTTTTTTAACACAGAAATAAACATGAAAGCATACTTTTAAATACAAAAACTAAACATTTCTACCTTCAATTGACATCCAGAATAAATATAGCACAAAAGACATACGGAATGCCCACTAAAGGTATGATCTTCACGCGAAAACCACGGGTACTACTTTTCTCCCTAACTGTATTTGTAACTTTCCCTATTCTCCAACAGGGTGACAGACTAGGTTGATTCGGTATCCAGAATCGAGGCGCATAAAGCTACCTTAACCTATGGGGCTACCATACAGAGTTTGAGCCGAGGTAGTTTTGAAACAATCTCCACACCCCTGGGTATTTAAACCAGACTCTAGTCTCGGAAATCCCAAACCTTTGTGTTCTAGGCTTTGCCATTCGAACTCTAGTTTCCACCGTCTCAGTTGGTCTCCTAGGAACTCACTACAAACACGGTTAGGTGGCTATACCAGACCGTCAGATGCCGTTCGGCACGGCTAACACCAAAGGAATTACACCTTTAGAGGATTTAAAGTCTCCTAGACGCAAGTATAGCATGGCGAGAACAAAGAAAAACAAAATAACATAGAAGGGAAGGAAAAGAGAACAAGAAATTAATCTATCAATCATAGTAAAATTGGTCCATCAAAGCAATGGACTCAATCATATCTCCATTCCCAATCCCCTCGATATATGGTTTCAATCTTTGGCCATTCACTTTGAAAGTGTGGCCGGTCTTTGGATCTCGCACCTCAACGGCGCCGTGAATAAATGCCTCAACAACCTCAAAGGGTCCATCCCATCTAGACCTTAGCTTACCCGGAAAGAGTCTCAATTTTGAATTAAAAAGCCACACTTTTTGGCCAGGTTCAAAGGATTTTCTATTAATGTGCTTGTCATGAAATTCTTTAGTCCGAGCTTTAAAAACTCTCGAACTCTCATATGCATCATTCCGGATTTCCTCCAACTCATTCAGTTGCAATTTCCGGTTGAGCCCAGCCGCGGCCATATCGAAGTTAAACTTCTTTATGGCCACATTGCGCGGTGCTCAAGTTCAACAGGGAGATGGCAAGCTTTACCGAACACCGCTCTATATGGTGACATCCCAATGGGTGTCTTATAAGCAGTGCGGTAAGCCCATAATGCATCAATTAACCGTTGTGACCAATCTTTCCTATCCGGTCTCACAGTTTTCTCAATTATGTGCTTTACCTCCCTATTTGAGACTTCCACTTGGCCACTAGTTTGGGGGTGGTATGGAGTGCCAACTTTATGAGTGATAGAGTATTTCTTAACTACCGACTCAAAGAACCGGTTACAAAAATGTGTACCCTGATCACTTATTATGGCTCTAGGAAACTCAAAACGACTAAAGATGTTTTCATGCAAAAACTTGATTACCACTCTATGATCATTTGTTCGGGTAGCTATTGCCTCCACCCATTTAGACACGTAATCTACTGCCAAAAGAATGTACTCAAACCCGAATGACGACGGGAATGGGCCCATAAAATCAATCCCCACACATCAAATATTTCTACCACAAGAATAGGGGACATTGGCATCATGTCACGCCGAGACATCGAACCCTTTGCTGACAACGCAAACAAGTTCTACAAAATTGATGGGCATCTTTAAAAATTGTGGGCCAATAAAACCACTCTGTAAATCTTGGCGGCCGTTTTATACCCACTAAAATGACCGCCACATGCAAAAGAATGACAAAATGTAAGAATGCTATGCACCTCACTCTCCGGCACACACCGTCGGATCACTTGGTCGGAGCAATATTTAAACAACTCCGGATCCTCCCAAAAGTAATACTTGACCTGCGAAAAGAATCGATCTTTGTCTTGCTTAGACCAATTCTGTGGAATTTGCTCAATGGCCAAGTAATTCACAATATACGCAAACCACGGGGGGCTCGCTTGTGACAGCTCAAAGAGTTGTTCGTCCGGAAACGAATCATGCAAAATAAGAGGGTCACTATTATACTCAACAAGGATTCGGGAGAGATGATCCGCCACCACATTCTCGGATCCTTTCTTATCACGGATCTCTAAGTTAAATTCCTGAAGCAACAAAATCCATCTAATCAACCCTAGGTTTGGTTCTCTTTCTTAGATAATAAATACCGCAAAGCGGCATGATCAGTGAAGACTATGACCTTGGAACCTAGGAGATAAGACCGGAATTTGTCTAAGGCAAATACCACAGCTAGCAACTCTTTCTCGGTAGTAGTGTAGTTCAATTGAGCATCCGAGAGAGTGCGACTAGCATAATATATAGCAAATGGTGCCTTATTGACCCTTTGGCCCAACACAGCCCCGACAGCATAATCAGAGGCATCACACATGATTTCAAAGGGAAGTGACCAATCTGGTGATTTCATGATTGGGGCAGTGGTCAAGGCCATTCTCAGTGTTTCAAATGCCTTTAAGCATGCCTCATCAAAGACAAAAGGCGCGTCCTTAACTAGTAAACTACACAAAGGACGTGATATCTTACTGAAGTCTTTAATGAACCTACGGTAAAAACCTGCATGCCCTAAGAACGACCTGATTTGACGCACGGAATTGGGTGGAGGAAGGCCTGCAATGAGGTCAACCTTAGCCTTGTCAACCTCTATACCTCGAGGGGACACAATGTGTCCCAACACTATACCCTCACGAACCATAAAATGGCTCTTTTCCAACTCAAGATTAGGTTTGCCTCAATACATCGTTCTAACACTCTAGTCAAGTTCCTAAGGCATTCCTCAAAAGACGGTCCAAACACCGAAAAGTCATCCATAAAACCTCTAAGAATTTCTCCACCATGTCGGAGAAAATGGCCATCATACACCGTTGAAAGGTCGCTGGTGCATTACATAGCCCGAAGGGCATGCGCCTATAAGCAAAAGTGCCAAAAGGGCATGTGAATGTGGTCTTTTCCTGGTCAGCGGGGTACACCGGGACTTGATTATACCCCGAATAGCCATCAAGAAAACAATAAAAACCCTGCCCCGCTAATCGCTCTAGGATTTGGTCAATGAAAGGTAAGGGAAAATGGTCCTTCCTAGTCGAGGAATTTAATCTCCTATAATCAATACACACTCGCCACCCAGTAGTGGTTCGTGTGGGGACTAACTCTCCTCCCTCATTCTCAACAACAGTGATGCCCGATTTCTTGGCACCACTTGTGTGGGACTCACCCACTTGCTATCCGAGATGGGGTATATGATACCCGCATCCAACAATTTCAAAACCTCCTTCTTCACCACCTCTTTCATATTAGGATTCAGTCTCCGTTGCATTTCGCGAGAAGGTTTGGTGTCCTCCTCTAGATGTATATAATGCATGCACACGGAGGGATCTATCCCTTTCAAATCAGCCACTGACCACCCTATAGCACTCCGATGTGCCACGAGAACACTCATTAACTGACTCTCCTGCTCAGCAGTCAAGTCAGATGCAATGATAACTGGTAAAGTCTCCTGGGGCCCTAAAAATGCATACTTGAGTGTGGCCGGAAGTGGCTTCAACTCAAGTGTAGGTGGTGTGACCAAAGATGGTGTGGCAGGCTCTCTCGACAGAGGAGGAAGTGACTCAAACCGGGCTTTCCATGGAGGAAAATCCGGTGTAGAAGAAGAATTAAGCAAGACATTACCTCCTCAACTGACCCATCTATATCAAAATTTTCAAACCCAAAATGAGCTAGACAAGCCTCTAAAGGGTCCTCTACAATAATGGAGGGCAAAGCCTCCTCAACAATCTCATCCACAACATCCACTAATAAGCACTCCTCTCTCTCATGAGGTTGTTGTGATGCTTGGAAAACATTAAGTTTCACTTGCATGTTACCAAATGAAACTTCCATAACCCCGGTCCGACAATTAATGCATGCATTGGCCGTAGCCAAGAAAGGTCGACCCAAAATCACCGGGATTTGTTTCCTCGAACTGGCTACCGGTTCCATATCTAAAACCAAAAGTCAACAGGGAAGTAGAACCTATCAACCTTAACTAATACATCCTCAATCATGCCACGTGGCACTTTAAGGGACCGGTCAGCCAACTGAAGAGTAACAGTAGTGGGCTTCAACTCACCAAGCCCAAATTCCTCGTACACAGAGTACGGCAACAAATTGACACTCGCCCCTAAATCCAATAAGGCCCTATCAATGAAATGGTCCCCTATAATGCATGCAATGGTTGGGGCTCCCGGGTCCTTAAGCTTAGGAGGGTGTCATTCAACAAGATGGAGCTTACTTGCTCCGTGAGTAGGACCTTTTGGGACACATGTGTCCTAGATTTACGCTTTTGCGTACAAAGGTCCTTCAGAAATTTGGCATATGATGGTACTTGCTTAATCGCCTCCAACAGGGGGAGGTTGATTTTTACCTGTTTAAATACATCCATCATTGCCTCCATAGATGCCGCCTTCTTATTAAAAGGGGACGGTGTGTCAAGGCACTGGGGGAAGGGTGCCTTAGGCACATATGGTGCCGTGGGCTCAAATGAAGTACTAGGGACTAAGTCATCCCTCTTAATTGTTTCCCCCTCACCCTTGCTCTCACTAGGTGAACCACCGTGGTCACCCTCCCTAACTCTAGTTGCATCAGACGCAACTGACTGAGGCTCTAACTTCCTACCACTTCTTAAAACAACCACCACCGCTTGCACTTGTTCATGTTGCTTACCATTCCCACCCGAACTCTCTGCCCCGTATTGTCCCTTAGGGTTGGCCACAGTTTGACTTGGTAATTTTCCCTCCTCTCTCCGATTCATGTTGTTAGCCATTTGACCCAATTGGGTCTCTATCTTGGCAATAGAGTGAGTGTGGGAGTGAACTATCGGTGCTAACCCCTTAAGTTCTGAGAGAACTTCCAACACCTGAGTCTCAAAGGCAGAGTTGCCCTGAGGAACAGGCGGGGGCTGTGGTTGTGGTTGCCGATATGGTTGTGGGGGCCTATAAGGTTGCGGTGGTCGGTAAGATGATTGGTTGGCAAAATTATTGAAATTCTGCCTTGGTGGTGGAGGATTGTAAGAAGTGCCTTGTGAAGGGTCTCCATGAGAAATTAGGGTGATTTCTCCATCCCGAATTATATGTGTTGGAGTATGGATCATTACCCGGGTTGGAGAATCCTTGAGCTGCATTCACATGCTCTTGGACTAACTCCGGAAATTGTGATGCCGAAGGGCACTCACTCAAGTCATGAGCAGGGCTCGCACAAATAACACATGCCTCGTGGAATTGAGGCTGAACTTGCTGGGTAGGGGCATGTCCCGTAGCTAATAATTGGTCCATCTTGCGGGACAATGCCTCTACTTGTTGGGCTAACTCTAGGTTTTGCCCGACCTCATAAATGCCCCCTCTTTTCGGGGCTCCAACTACGGTTTGCCGGACTTGCCGGGCTGCAGAGGCATGGTGAAGGGAATTATCACTTAAGTTCTCAAACAATTGCCATGCCTCGGCATCATTTTTAGACATAAATGTCCCACCACAGGACGAATCCACCATTTGGCGGTGTGGCTCAGTTAAGCCATAATAGAATGTTTGAACAAGTTGCCAATCAGGCACTTGGTGGTGGGGACACTGTTGGAGAAGGTCTCTAAGTCTTTCCCACGTCTCATGGAATTGCTCGCCATCCATTTGAGCAAAGTTTGTGATGGCTCGCCTAAGTTGGTTGGTTTTACCTATGGGAAAGTACTTCTCCAAGAACCGTTGCTGTAATTGGTCCCAACTTGTGATTGAATTAGCAGGTAAAGAATTTAGCCAGTGTTTGGCTTTATCCTTTAACGAGAATGGAAACAATTGCAACATTAAGGCCTCATTTGTGAAATTCTGGATCCTCACTGTCGAGCAAATTTCCAGAAATTCATTCAAATGCTTATAAGGGTCATCATGAGTTAGTCCATGGAATGATGAGAGCATTTGTATGGTGCTGGACTTAATCTCATAATGAGCAGCAGTGGTGTTGGGCAATTGGATGCATGATGGTGATGTATATGCAGTGGGTGTAAAATAATCCTTAAGTGTCCGTTGGGCACATTCGGGACATTAGGATCTGCCATCTCTAATGGCTCAACGTATGGATATGAATATTCAAGCCTAGGAACACGGGCAGAAGCCCTAAGTCTCCTAAGGGTCCTTTCTAGTTCAAGGTCCAAACACCACAATTCAGGGCGACAAGAACGACGCCCGTGCACACACTACCCACAGACACACAATAAGTTCGACTCTGTGCACTAAGTATGAAAGCAAAATACCAAAGGAAGAAATACTCACAGCGGTTTAACGAAAACGCTTTACTCGTCTTGCGGATGCTTGACGTGTAGACGTTGTCTCCAACCCCCAGTTGAGTTTTGACTTTCGTTTTAGCACTTTGGTGCTTTGCTTGTGAGTGTTTGCTTCTGTTTACTCACTTTAGTGCTGCGGTTTTTATTTTTTTTTATAGCTCGGCTGCGCTCCGCTTGCACTTCAATGATAGCTCCAATTTCAAACGCTCTGCACACTTAGCAACACCAAAAGCATAAAATCCTAAACTAAAAATTAAAATAAGAATGTAACTTTAAATTAACTAATTTCGCCAGAAGTCCCCGGCAACGCGCCAAAATTTGATGGGTCGTTGAACACACCAAAAATAAATACTAAACTATACCAAATTCAATTAGAATAATGGCAAGTCCAGGTATCGATCCACAGGGACTATTGTGAAATTAAACTAATTTAATTATTAAATTCCTAAATTAATTTTGATAAAAAGATTGAATGATTATAACCTAATTTAATAACGAATAAATTAAACTAAGAAATTGAATTATCAAGAATAAATTAAATAGGGTTTACTGAATTGGGGAAAATCCTAGGGTATAGAATTCACCACTAACCACATAATTAGGGTTTCTAATTGAAATCAATTATGCTATGGTTTGAACGGATTAATGTTTCGCAACTACAAGTTCGAAGCATTTTGACAAGAAGATCATCACATTCAATGTACGAGCACGAACCATCTCAAGTAATACGAATCGTTCACTCTAAACTAGGGTAGTGATACGACTCGTTTCTCGTAGTATGGTTTGTCCCATACCTTGAATGTGAAGGAAAAGAAAACAATTGTATGGATAACATTCAACAATCACAGAAAGTCAAATATTCGAAGGAATAATGAAAATTATTTAAAAGAAACTTCTAAATCACCATACAATGGTTCAAACCTCTACATAATTTAAAATCAAAAAGAAAACTACATAATTACATGGCTAGGGTTTCATCAAAACCCTAGAAAAGATGACTAGCCACTCATAGAGGAGTGGAAAGAGGAAGATGAAGAAGAAACCACCATTGGAGACATCCTTGAAGCTTTTAGTTCCTTTCCCTTCCAAACCCTAGCCCTTCTCTTTAGGTCAAAAAAACTTCAGAACCTAGAAAAGCCTTTCTCTTTTCTTTTTATACTTTCTATTCACTTCCAAACAGATTTAAAATATCAGTTTGACTTTTCCAGAAAAAGTCAACTCTGTCCAAATTTTGTCTTTTTGCCCATTTTATACTCCTACGATGTATAACCTGATTGACATTCAACACACATAAAATACACGGTTTGACCAGCAAGTGAAGTTAAAAGATTATAATTAACGGCCTCAATGATGTACATTTTGGCCTTAATCAATGGTTGAAGCCATTTCAGGTTGTAGTCTCGTTGAATTTGGTTAAAGACTTTTTCCATGGGGGAATTGAGAGGGGTGTATCGTTCGAACCGACCAGGTAGTCGGGTAGCTGCATGTTGGTCGGCTCGAGCAAGTCGGTCAGTATATTGAGGGGGTTGATATCTAGGTTCGAGTTCTTTTCTTTTGTCCTTAAGGGGTGGATTTTTAGGTGTGGAATCTTGGTGGGCTGCCAAAGAGTCTTCGGCATTCATATATTTTTTGGGCTTTGGAAAGGAGGGTGGCCATGGCCGTTAGGGGGTTTTTAGAAAGGGAGAAAAGAAAATCGGATGGTTGTAAACCGACCATGAAGGCTGTGAGGATGACCTTGTCATCGTTTTCCGCCACCTGTAGGGCCTCGGTGTTGAAACGGGTGACAAAGTTACGTAGTGACTCTCCTTCGGTTTGCCGGATATTAAGCAGTTGAGTTGTCGGGCATCGCTGGCGCTGAGCGCCAATGAAATGGCTCAGGAAGGAATCACTTAGATGTTGGAAAGTAGAGACAAAGTCTGGCGGTAGCTGACTAAACCATAGTCGAGCCAACCCCTTAAGCGTCACGTGGAAAGCTCGACATATGATTTCGTCAGGGAAAGCATGGAGGATCGTGAGGGTCCTGTAGGTCTCCAAATGGTCGACCGGGTCGATTGTGTCGTCAAAAGTGTCGATCGAGGGCATTTTGAACTTGGGAGGTAGGGGTTTGTTCCTAATGGAGGCGACAAATGGGGAGTTGACTATTGTGAAGGGTTTATTCTATATGTCCTGCATGACTCCCTGAAGCTGGAGTTTCATGGCTCAGAGTTCTGCATCCCAAATAGGAACATTGTCCCCTCCAGAGTGCAGTGGGGGCTAAACACTACTAGCCTCTCCTTCAAGGATAGGTGCTTGAATTGATGGATGTAAGCCCCAAGGTGGTGGGTTTATGTCTTGAGGTGGGGCCTGTAGACCTTCTAGGTTGGAAATGTGGGCTTGTTGGAAAGGATGGCTCGGGGTTTGTTCTCAATTGGGAGGGATATCTTGTGGTGGTGTAGGAGGTATAGGGAGATTTCACTAAAGTAAAGCGTTGATCAAGGCTTGGTTTTGTTCGGCCAAGCGGTTGATGCTGTTGGTGAGCTTTGTAAAGTACTAAGGTGGGTTGTTTGGGTTGGGAGGCTCGGCTTGGGGGTCAACGACATTGTGTTGAGAAGCCATGGATCTCGTTGTAACCATCCACCTCGATTGAAGGTAAGGAGAAATTATCGGGGAACGGGTCTCTGGCAATAATGAGCACAACTGTTAACCGGAGTGATGTTTCCCACAGACAGCGTCCACTGATGATGTTGTTGATCCAAGGGAGAACGAGTCGGGCTGACCCACGCCTCCAACGCCTTTTAGCGGTCTCAGAGCTCGCTGGTGGTGCCTGCAAAAAGGTCCAACGGGGAATAAGAGTTCCCCAGCAGACCCTCCGATGATCAACTTTGAACAAAAGAGATTGATTGTGGAGAGAGAGAGAGAGAGAGAGAGAGAAGAAGAAGAAGAAGAAGAAGAATGATGAACTTAACCTTTGACGTGTCTTAGAAACTTTCTTATATCATTTTTCCATAATTTCCTTGTCTACTCCGACCTGTCGTGTTAGCCGAAAGTCTATACCCTAGCTTGCATTGTTCACAGTGAGGCTACTTGTTCCGACGTGAAGGGGTTGTCGCATTTTATGCTTTGGGAGCCTCATTAATGGCTGATGTGTGGTACAATAACTCTGCATAATCTTTATCTGCTTACATGGCTGATTCCTTGCTTGACAAGTATTTAAATGCCATTGGTCCCTGATTCAACATTGGGTTCTCAAGGGTGCTGGACTTTAGTACTTGAACCGGGAATTGGGTTCTAAGTCGTGAGCCATTACTTTTTGTGGGCCTTGCTCAACTAAACTAGTCCGTTAGTTCTTATTAAAAATATGATAATATAGAAACAAATAAAATTGTACACAAATTGTTATAAAATGATATGTTAAATTTTAATTTTATCACTTTACAATAAAAGATTCATTAAAATTACTAATATTTTAAAAAAATGTCACGCCACATCACTTTTCTTAAAAATTTTATATAAAATTTATGTAAGAATATTATTATTATTTTTTATTAATTCAGGAACACAACTGTTGAGCTGCCATTGGTTTAATTGTTTGATTCTTCTTGTGCCGGAAGAGCAGACAAGCATCGATATTAATTCATGGACAAAATTTAAATGGAAATTCTCACATTCCTCTTCTTTTTTATTTATTTATTTATTTTTTTTTTTTTGTGGGTGTGGAGATGGAAGATTTTTTTTTTTCAATAAATAAATTTCATATATAAATTCATCTATAACTACCATCAATATGATATTCCATTCCATTTACCCAGTAAGGAAAAAAAAAATACTTCACCTTTTCGGTGATAAAGAATTCGGTAAGCTTAAAAATATATAAATAAATAAATAATAATAAATTTCTAGGGACTCGTCAATTTCAAAGGTTTTGGGGTATTGCCATAAGTAGGGATGGCAATCTGGAACGGCCCGACGGTGACCCGACCCCCCGACCCCGAATTAAGCGGTGAATAACCGAAAAATATCCCCTATGGGCCGGGGACGGTATTCAAATTTTCATCCCCGATAATATCCGGGCCGGGGACGGGGATATGTTTTCAGAACCGGACCCGGCCCGGCCCGGCCCCGCCCCCCGGCCCCGGCCCCGCCCCGGGTGGTCCCCGATGTAAAATGACGCTTTGGTCCCTGGCTATATATATACGCATATGTTGGTCTTTTAGGGTTTCACATTCACTCACACTCACACACCTCTCACACTCACACAAACACACGCCGCTCCTCCTCTC